>LPNX010488768.1:89437-111205 GCA_001517045.1 Pseudotsuga menziesii | reverse complement strand
ACATTTACTTGTAAACTTACTCTGTTTCTTTTTATTCAATTTGTTGTGCCTCTTCCTTTGTGATTTCTTTTGTTTGGTTCTTATTTTAATAATATACTGAGTGTTGGCGTAGTTGGATACCTGAGTATTTGGTTTGGTTTTCCATGCTTACATTCCTTCAGCAAATGGGTTAACTTTATATGTAGCTTCTATTGTTTATATGCTTGTTTTATTTTCAAAATCTTTTGTGAGTATGTACAGTTGCAAGCTAGAAAAACAAAGTCTTTTTAAAACACTTGCAAATTGACATACATAATCAACAGCTTCTTGTGTTCATTATTTTAGACATTTTCGCTCATTTTTTACTTCACAGTTTTCCTTACTATACTGGTAAGTCTTTAAACTTTTCCTTTATTTTTTGTTGTTGGTAATTGTCAGATGCTACATATGTCTCATGGAGTATGAAGAAGGAGATCATATGAGGGTGCTCCCCTGTCATCATGAATTTCATATAATTTGTATCGATAAATGGTTGAAAGAAATACATAGGTATGTCTGTATTTCACTATTGACTTTTCTTCTTATTTTATAAATTGGCTTAGATTTTCATAGGATTAATCATTATACTATATTCGTTTTGTAAGTTTAGGGGAAAATCACAAAAGCTAATTATTTCAAATTTTAGATTGGCTTAATAAAAGTGATTTATTCACTTGAGACATTTAATAATCCATTTTCATTCAACAATGCTTCCTTCTTTGTTGATCCTATCACCACCCAACCAACTCAGGATGACATTACAATTGTAATGAGGCCCGTATTCTATTTAGGATTTATATTGTCTACTTTTAATTCGATTGATGTTAATTATGAGTCTATTCTGTGCAGGTATATGATATG
Organism: Pseudotsuga menziesii; assembly: GCA_001517045.1. Lineage (NCBI taxonomy): Eukaryota > Viridiplantae > Streptophyta > Pinopsida > Pinales > Pinaceae > Pseudotsuga > Pseudotsuga menziesii. The sequence continues at coordinate 110,326 of LPNX010488768.1, read as the reverse complement.
TCAGTCTGTCAGTTAGTCACTTTTCAAGGTCAAGTTTATTGTTGTTGGGTTTTGTCAAATTATGTTTAGCTCATAAATGAGTAGGGCTTTCATTTGATTTTCTCATTCTTTCTAGTCACTGGAGACTTGTTTTGGTGTGGTGTCATCGACTCACCATTCAAATAGATTACTACTGTTAGTGGAGCATTTTGGTACTTCAAAATGTGTTCTTACTTATTATTGTGTCGTTTTTTTTACTTCTTGGAGCATTCATACTCGTTCTATTTGTTAATTTGTCAAATGTTTGTTATATTATGTTCAGGTTAAATCAATCTATCTGCTGAATCATCTAAAAAGAGGATTTCTAGTCTTCTGCAAAATTTGTACTCATGGATGTCCCATAAACGGTTTAAAACTCCAAATTTGAAATCAATACTCTGTACAAAAGAAAGCGTTTTATATGAATTTCATGCCAAGGGTAGGAAGTTTATATCAGTGTTGAAAAACTCTCCGAAGCACAGTAAATACCTGAGTTTGAATAAGATTGAAGTGTCTAAACTGTTGATAAAGTGCTTCATATGAGGGATTTCTTAACGCAGACACAGGAAGTGGCTGCAAGTCTAGCAACTCAGTTGGAGGTCGGTATTTCTCTGGCAAAATAAGTCGTCTCGAACCTCGATGGTTGACTTTTAATTATTGTGGCACTGGCAGTAGGTTTAAATGGAAAGTTAAAAAGGTAAAAGGAAAGTTATGGTAAAGTTCAGAAATTACTGTTTCATGAATTTTGTTATGACCTTGAATTTCTTAAGCCAGTTGTTTGACTAAATCCATGTATACTATGCTTTTAATTTTCTGTTTAGTAAATTAGAAGGACATGTCTTTGGTAAGTTTGTAAAAGTGCACGGCATCATGCATAGAGAAGATAAATTATGCATTATCATTGTACTTTCCATTTTCGTGGGAGTACATGTGAGCAAGAATGGAATTTGACAAAATCTTATTTGGCACATATATGTCTAAATGAAACTGGAAATATTGTCTGTGACCCTAACCACTTATGACCATTTTTTTTTTTTAAAACTATAGCTAGCGTCGCTATATCGACGGCTTGCCGTGGAACTTTGCGACGTCTTGCCGTCGCTATATCGACGGCTTGCCGTGGAACTTTGCGACGTCTTGCCGTCAATATAGCGACGTCTTGCCGTCGATATAGCGACGTTGTACCGTCGCAGGTATTGGGGTTGGGCTTTTTTCATTCTAGGAAGGGCCGTCGCAATTGCGACGTAATCCCGTTGCTCTTGCCACGCAATTAACGGGTCGTCGCTATTGCGACGAAATGAGTGCCACGGGAAAAAAAACACTTAGACGTGGAAATATCCACGCTTTTCCGTGGATATTGCCACGTTTTTTCCGTGGCAAAATTGATCACTTGTACTAGTGTTTCGACCAGATAATGGTGGAGAATTCACTTCGAATGAATTCAAAGAGCTATGTAAAGAATCAGGGATTAAGAGGGAGTTGTCCACTCCTTATAATCCACAACAGAATGGGACTGCGGAACAGAAGAATAGAACTATCATGGAAGCTGCAAGATCTTCCTATGCATCTTTGGGCGGAAGCTGCCAAAATAGTTGTGTATGTATAGAACCGTACTCCACATAGAGTACTCGAGGACAAGACTCCTGAAGAAGTATTCTCCAGTAAGAAACTAGAAGTCAGCCATCTCAGAATATTCGGTTGTCCTGTATACATACACATTCCAAAAGAGAAGAGAACAAAATTAGATCCTTCAGGAAAGAAGGGTATATTTGTGGGATACTCTGAAAGCTCGAAGGCTTACAGAATATATTTCCTAGGATACAAGAAGATTGACATCAACACGGATGTGACATTTGATGAAGACATAGCTTACAACAAATCCAGAAAGAGACCTGCTGAAGAACCTAAAGAAGCAGAAGCACACAGAACTCATGATACAACCATGAATGAAGAAACTCAAGAAGAAGATCGAGAATATGAAGAACCAAAAAGACCTGTAGATCCACCTCTAGAAAAGAATCCTCATAAGAGGAAGCCTGCTTGGGTACATGAAATTATCTAAGGTGCAGAAAGATATGGGGCTCCAGAAGAGAATCACAGAGAAAGAAAGAGGACCAGATCCTGCTCCGAATATGTAGCTTTACTATGTGATTTCATTGATAAAGAACCTTCCAGTTATGAAGAAGCGGCAAAACAAAAAGAATGGAAGGATGCTATGATCAAAGAGTACCAACCGATCATGAAGAATGATGTTTGGGATATTGTTCCAAGACTAGAAGGGAAGTCAGTTGTAACTTCCAAATGGATCTACAAAATCAAGCATGCTGCAAACGATAGCATTGAAAAATATAAAGCAAGATTTGTGGCTCGGGGTTTCTCTCAGAAGGAAGGAATAGATTATGAAGAAACCTTTGCACCTGTAGCCAGATACACTTCCATCAGATCAGTACTTGCTCTGGCTGCAGTGATGAAATGGAAGATACACCAGATGGATGTCAAGACTACTTTCTTGAATGGTGTAGTATAAGAGGAAGTGTATGTAGAGCAACCACTCGGCTTTGAGACACATGACAGGGAGTCTCATGTGTGCAGATTGAAGAAAGCCCTGTACAGTTTGAAACAAGAACCCAGCACATGGTATGGCAGAATTGATAGCTTTCTATCCAGTTTGGGCTTTACCAAGAGTAAATCAAATTCCAACATTTACTACAAGGTTGAAGATGACAACCCAGTGATGCTTCTACTATATGTAGATGATCTATTTGTAACAGGTATGGATGGGTTGATTGCTGATACGAAGAGAAATCTTGCTGCCGAGTTCGAAATGAAGGACTTGGGTATGATGCATTATTTTCTAGGTATGGAGGTGTGGTAGAATGCGGATGGAATTTTCCTTGGACAAGGGAAGTATGCAATAGAGATCCTAAAGAGGTTTGGGATGATGGACTACAAGGCTATGGCCACACCTATGGAATCAAACCTAAAGCTATTGAGCGATGCTTCATCAGAGCCGGTTGATGCTACGATGTATCATCAGATGATTGGGTCCTTAATGTACCTGACGAACAAGAGAACAGATATTTGCTTTGCTGTGAACACCTTGAGCCAGTTCCTGATAGATCCGAGACATGTTCACTTGATTGCTACAAAGCATATTCTGAGGTACCTAAGGGTTACAATTGATTATGGGCTCAAGTATGAGGCAAGTCAGAAGATTAACCTAGAGGGTTATGTTGATTCAGATTGGGTAGGCAATGCCATCGATAGGAAGAGCACTTCAGGGTGTTGCTTCAGCATGGGATCAAGTGTGATCTCTTGGTTTAGCAGGAAGCAATCCTGTGTGGCACTGAGTATAGCTGAAGCAGAGTATGTCACAATTTGTTCAGCTGGTTGTGAGGTAGTATGGCTGAGGAAGCTACTGTTTGATTTATTTGATCTCCAATTGGATGCTACTTGTATACATTGTGGCAACCAAAGTTGCGTGAAGTTGTCAGAGAATCCAGTGATCCATGACAAGCCAAAGCATATTGAGATCAAGTATCACTATATCAGGGATATGGTGCAAAGGGGAGCAAAGAAGCTCCAATATGTTGTGACGGACGATCAAATAGCTGTTGTGTTGACAAAGCCATTGGCTAGGGTGAAGTTTGAGTACTTCAGGGAGAAGCTTAGTGTTCTCTAGATCAAGGTTCCCTCCAAAGGGAAGTGATGAGTCCATGATCCATTCTGACATGGTGAGAGGATTGGTTCCTTCCATGGTCAGATGTAAGGGTTGATCCATTCTGTCATGGTGAGAGGATTGGTTCCTTCTATGTCAAATATGAGTACTGAGCCATTATGATATGACTGTATGATTGGTTCCTACATGATTAGATATAAGGGATATTTCCATTCTTGGAATGGAGGTGCCTAGTCAGTTACTAGGAAAACTCAGTCTGAGACTAAGGGCCGTTCTGATATGATTGTGAGATGTGTTCTCATATGATCAGAAATGAGTGCATGGCCATTTTGATGTGAAAGAGGGATGTGTTCCCACTTGATCAGATGTAAGGGCTACTTCCATTCTCTGGGAGAATGGAGGCACCTGGTCAGTTACCAGGTAGCTCAGTCTAGGACTGGGGGCCATTCTGATGTGACTATAGGATTGGTTCCTACAAGATTAGATGTGAGTGCATGCCTTTCTGATGAGTAGGTCAGATATAAGTGCAAATCCCTTCCATCATGGTTGTAGGATGTGTTCCCGCATGGGTGGATGTAAGTGCAGAGCCCTTCCATCATGGTTGTAGGATGTGTTCCCATATGGGTGGGTGTAAGTGCAGAGCCCTTTCATCATGGTTGCAGGATGTGTTCCCGCATGGGTGAATGTAAGTACAGAGCCCTTCCATCATGGTTTCAGGATGTGTTCCCACATGGGTGGATGTAAGTGCAGATCTCTTTCATCATGGTTGTAGGATGTGTTCCCGCATGGGTGGAAGAGCAGAGCCATTTTAGCATGGTTGAAGGATGTGTTCCCACATGGCTAAATGTGAGTGCTGGGCCTTTATGATATGATTATAGGATTGGTTCCTACATGATCAAATGTGAGTGTTGGGCATGGATTTATAATGAGTAGGTCAGATGTAAGTGCTGGGCGGGCCATTCTGATGAGCAGGTCATATATAAGTGCTAAAGAAGACCTACATGGAGGCTAGGCCTACAACCAGCATGAAAAAGGGTTGGCTCTATAGAACTTCCTATGATGAGAAGAATCATGAGATAGCACCCGTGATGATCCAGTGATGATGATCCAGCATTGATGATCCAGATCCAATGATGATGTCCAGTGATGATCCAGATCCAATGATGATGTCTAGTGATGATCCAGATCGAGAGATGAATATGACTTGAAGACGAAGATGACTTGAAGATGCAGATGACGAGATGACCTAGAGAAGAAGACCAGTGATGAAAATTGTGTCGAGAGAATACCTTCCTAGTTAAGAGGGAGTGTTGATGTAATTGTAACTTCAGAATGTATTCACTTGTATTTCTTATCTATTGTAGCCTGATGTTTATTCCGAGATGTACTTATGTCATGTCATGCCCCGATGTTCTGATTGGTAAGATCTATAATGTAAACAAGTCATGTCAAGTCATTGTGGGTAACCCTCCTATTGTCTAAGGGTTAAAGTCCCCGCAGTTCTGGGGCACTAGGGTTATTAGACTCTCCTATAAAGCTCATCCCTAGTAAGGTTTTAGTCATGTCGGGATTAGGATAAATAGAGAGTTGGACTCTCTATTTAGTACACATCACATACACACTCAAGTGTAGCGCATAATTGAGGAAGGAGAAGACAATGGGGCTAGATAAGAAGAAGGTTACTGTTGTCAGGAGATCACTTACTGTTTTGGGTTTTACTATTTTGGTGTTGATTCTATCTCTGAGGAAATTGTGGGGTTTTTTCCATTTATGGTTTCCCCAAGCAAAAACACTGTGTTCATTGTCTCTTGTGTTTGATTGTTGTACTTGTTATTCTCTCAGTTAAAGATCCTAATAATGCTAGCTTAATGTTGAAAAACTAACAAATTTTACTCATCACTCCATCATTTCTAATTCTAGGTTCATTTTTTCTATTAAACATATATAAGTAAGCTTCTTGAACAAAATGCAAATTTAAACATTCTATTTGCAAATGCAGAGTATCTAAGGAATATTAGTAAAAAATAATCATGACTACTTCCTTTCCAGTACTTTTACTTGCATAAAGATAAATAAGATAATACAATGGAACCTGGTAACTTGTAGAAGAGACAAACAACCCAAGGATCCCATTCGACCCAACCTTTTCCTAAATATAGCTCAATTGGTTATCTTAGGACCCCCGATCCTGTCCATTGATCCACCAAGATAAAAGCACCGTGTGAAGGAATGGGACTAAATACCCCTGCAACTCAATAGAAGTACTTAACAACAATACTTCTTCCATCAGCAGTAAAGAACTCAGCTGTTAAGCTGCACTAGTTCTCAAAATAGTCTTAACACTCAAACCACTTCCAACTTTCCCTTCATCGAATCTCTTATGCTTCTTTTTCCCAACTTTAAAAATTTCACAAGGTAAAATAATGAACAACCCTCCTCCTGAATTCGATGGATAAATATATGCATGCATATGTCTTTTTGGTCAGTTTTTCAATTAATGAGCCACCTGCTCTGTTCCACTTTCTTAGGGAACATGACCACAAAATTAGGGAATTTTCCCCTTACAACAGCTAGAAGTGGTTGAGGATGCGGCCATGTGTCAGTTTTCTCTCCTCCTAGTGGGCCAGTGGACACTCATTCAACAACCTCCTTAGTCTATTTGTCTCATCTTTTATTTATTAAATATTAAAATATTCAACATAATAAATTATAACCATCCTTGACCCCACTTGGTCAATAGTCACAAAATTTACAATAAAAGTAAAATATAATGTTTTTTAAACATAAAATGTTATTGAAATTGGGGTACATGACATACACCCCCCCTTAAGTCCAACATCGTCCTCGATGTTTCCTTATTCATCATCCTCAGAGCTGCCCTAGAACAAAATTGGATATGCTGCCAGCATATGACTCTCCAATTCCTAGGTTGCTTCTTTTGGACTAAGGTGCTTCCTTTGCACCTTCTCTTGTCCAATGGTGCATTTTCGAAGCAAGATCTCCCTCTTGTCGAGGATACAATCTGATTCCACCAGAAAATCTCCTTAGGGTTCCACCTGCACATCATTCCAATTTATAACATGAGTAGCATCATGTACATGTCTTTTTAAAATAGAAATATGAAAAACATTATGAACTTTAAGATTCAGTGGTAAGGCCAATTGGTATTCCACCGGTCCAACTTTGGACAATATTTCGAAAGGCCCACAGTACCTGGGTGCTAGCTTAGCATAGCTCCCTAATTTTAAGGAACTCTTTTTAGGTTTTACCTTAATGAAAACATGTTCTCCCACCTGGAAATATTTCTGATTTCATTTAAGATCCGCTTGACTCTTTTGTCTGTCTTGTGCAACCTTTAAATTACCTTGTACCTGCTTCATGGTTAATTCCATCTCCTTTAATAATTCAAGTCCTAGTATTAACCTGTCAACGGGGTTACTCCATGAGATGGGAGTATTGCATTTTATGCCATATAGAATCTCAAATGGGATGAATTTTACTGAAGCTTGGTAGTGGTTGTTGTACGTAAACTCAACCAAGTGTAAGTAGTCCTCCCATTTACTTGGTTGTTCTCTAACGTACATCCTTAACATATCTTCCAAGATCTGATTTACTCTTTCTGTCTACCCATACATTTGTGGATGGAAAGGTGTATTGAAATTTAAAGTAGTATTTAGACATTTAAATAAATATTTCCAGAAGTTTCCCGTAAATTTAGAGTCCCTGTCAAAAATTATAACTTTTGGTATTCCATGCAAACGAAAAAATTGTTTCATAAATATTTCAGCAATATTGTTGATGTATTTGTAACTTTAGAATGTATTCAGTTGTATATTTCATATATTGTATTTGATTAGTCCATGATGTTCCTATCGGGAGAATCAGTAATGTAAACAAGTCATGTAAAGTCATAGAGGTTAACCCTCCTAGTTGATCAGGGGTCAAAGTCCCCACAGTTTCAAGGCACTAGGGTTATTAGACTCTCCTAGAGAAGTCAGCCCTAGTAAGTTATTGTCAAGTAGAGAATTAGTATAAATAGAGAGTGAGTCTCTCTATTTATCACACAGTCACTCACACTCATTTGTAGCACATGAGTGAAAGAGAAGAAGCTAGGATAAGAGACAGACCAGCTGTTGGAGATCATCTTACTATCTTTGGGTTTTACTACTTCCATTGGTGCTCATTCTATCTCTGAGGAAGTTGCGGGGTTTTCTCCTTTATGGTTTCCCCTAGGAAAATATTTGTGTTTATTGTCTCTTGTGATTGATTGTTGTGCATGTTATTCTCTCAGATAAGATCCTAAGATCATATTGTTGAAATAGATAAAAATATAACATGGTATTAGAGCTAACTTGAGAAGAAGACACTATGCAGCTGCGGAAGCTAGGGATTCTTAATTTTTGGGTCTCTATCCACAATCCATCAGCAAAAGGAGGCTAGGTTGAACCTCCATTGAAGGGCACATCTTTCTATCGAAGCAGAATCTGATTTTGAGCACTTTCAGTTTTTGACCTACCACTACATTGAGAAATTAGGGATTTTCACTAAAGAGGAATTTTTGAGTGAGCCCAGACTATGATTTCTCTCCTCCTCAAAATCAAATTTTAGAGACAAAAATCAAGGTTTTTGGTTGGGTATAACTCTGGGAAAGTTAAACCCTAATCTTCCTTGGAACATTAAACTAGCACTGTAGAATATCAGCTCCAGATCCAGTTTTCAGCTTCTCAAATTGGTAAAATCTAAATCTTTTGTATTACCATTTAAGGTTCTCAGTTAAGATGTCTCATCACACCAAGCTTAATGAAAATCTTGAGGGAGCTGATAAATTCCAAGCCTGGAAGTATAGGATCTCCATGGTCCTAGAAGAAAATGAGTTGGACTCTTACATCAGTGAAGAGGTTCCAGTTCCAGAGGGAGATGAGGCTAAGGCCTTACACAAAAATAATTTGGTCATGGCTAAGAGGATTATTGTTGATTCAATCAAGGATCACCTCATACCACAGGTGTCCTCCCTAAAGACACCTAAAGCAATGTTTGATGCCCTAACCAAGCTATTTGAAGGGAAGAACATAAACTGAAAGATAACTTTGAGGAACCAGTTGAAAAATGTGAAGATACAGAATGCGGAGACCATACAGTCATAATTTACAAGGGTATGCCAGATCAAAGAACAACTTGAAGCAGTAGATGAAGAAGTAGAGAATGCAGAAATTGTGATGAACACCTTGAATGGTCTCCCTAGGTCACGGGGCTCCTTCATTCAAGGAATATGTGCTAGAAGAAAGCTAGTCACCTTTAGTAGACTATGGGAGGAATGCTCACAAGAAGAAGCTCAAATAGTAGCTCGAGAAGAGAAGATGGGAAGTGAAGATCAAGCTCTCACAGCACACTCCAAGAAAAGAAAAACATACTATCACAGAGGTAAGCATTCTCACCAAAAAGATAACCATAGAAGATCTACCTGAGATCTATCTAAATTCAGATGTTATACATGTGATGAAAAATGAAACTTTGCCAAATATTGTCCTAGAAACAAAGGTGGCTCTCAAAAGAAGAAGAAATACAAGAGAAGACATCATGCTCATGGTATAGAGGATGATGAACCTTCAAACAAGAAAGTGAATATTCTTCAAGTGATGAAGAGTATGCTTTGATTTCTACCCTCACGGGAACTATCACATATGGAAGCAAGGATTGACTTATCGATATTGGGGCTTCCAAGCATATGATAGGATTCAAAGAATCATTCCTGAAATTATCAAAACATGAGTCACCCCATAAGGTGAAACTTGGGGATGACTACCAATATCCAATAAAAGGTAGTGGTGAATCCTCCTACAAGTTAGACTCTAGAAAAACTATGAAGATGAAGGATGTTTTGTTTGTACCAAGACTAAAGAGAACCTCCTCTCCACCTTTGCATTGGATGCAAAAGGCATGAGGGTTGCATTTGTAGATGGACAAGTTCTTATGTGGCCAAAGGGAAAGACCATAGATGATGCAACTATGATTGGGGAGCATGAAGGAGGATTATACAAGCGAAAGGGCCAACCAGAACAAGCCTTGGTACATGACTCAGTAGAGCCAAATAAACTTTGGCAAAGAAGGCTTGCACATGTGCACTATAGAGCACTACTACTTGTAAGCAAAGTTGTTGAAGGTATTCCAGAAATTCAAGAAAAACATGACGTTGTCTGCAAAGGATGTGTGAAAGGAAAGAACACAAAGAAGGCATTTCCAAGCAGCAAGAGAAAGGCAAAAGGAATCTTGGAAATCATCCACTCCGATGTATGCGGTCTGATGTCATCCAGTTCATTGAGTGGGTATGTATAGTATGTTTCTTTTATTGATGATTTTTCTTGGAAGACATGGATATACTTCTTGAAAAACAAAGATTAAGTATTCAACAAGTTTAAAGAGTTCAAATCCTTGACCGAGAACCACAAAGAAAAGAAATCAAGACCTTTCGACTAGACAATGACAGAGAATTCACATCAAATGAATTCAAATAATTATGTAGAGATCCATGGATTAAGAGGGAGTTGACCACTCCACACAATCCAAAATAGAATGGGGTTGCAGAAAGAAAGAATAGAACAATTATGGAAGTTGCAAGGGAAATGCTTCATGATCAAGATCTTCCCATGCATCTATGGGCAGAAGCTGCTAGAATAGTTGTGTATGTACAGAACTGTACTCCTCATAGAGTAATCAAGAAAAAAACACCTGAAGAGGTCTTCTCTAGCAAGAAACCAGAAGTCATTCATCTCAAAATATTTGGTTGTCTAATGTACATACACATTCTGAAAGAAAAGAGGACAAAGTTAGATCCTTCAGGGAAGAAGGGTATATTTGTGGGATACAGTGAAAGCTCGAAGGCTTATAGAATATACTTCCTAGGATTCAAGAAGATTGACATCAGCAGGGATGTAACATTTGATGAAGACTCATCTTACAAAAAACCTAGAAAGAGACCTACTGAAGAACCTGAAGAAACTAAAGTACTCAGAATTCAAGATACAACTATGAACGATGCAACTCAAGAAGAATATCAAGGAATAGAAGAACCCCATGAACCTATAGATCCACCCCAGGAGAAGAATCCTCACAAGAGGAAACCTACATGGGTACGAGAGGCTATTCAAGGTGTAGAAAGATATGGGGCTCCAGAAGAAATACACAGAGAAAGGAAGAGAACTAGGTCCTACTCCTGATATGTAGCCCTATTATGTGACATAATTGATAAAGAACCTCCTAACTATGAAGAAGTGATAGAGAATAAAGGGTGGAAGGATTCTATGATCGAGGAGTATCAGTCAATCATGAAGAATGATGTCTGGGATGTTGTCCCAAGACCAGAGGGGAAGTCTGTTGTGACTTCCAAGTGGATCTACAAGATCAAGCATGCTGCAGATGGCAGCATAGAGAAATATAAAGCAATATTTGTGACTCGTGGTTTCTCTCAGAAATAAGGAATAGATGATGAAGAAACTTTTGTACCTATAGCCAGATACACTTCCATCAGATCGATACTTTCTTTGGCTATGGTAATGAAATGGAAGATACACCGGATGGATGTCAAGACTGCTTTCTTGAATGGTGTAGTGGAAGAGCCGGAAGTGTATGTGGAGAAACCACTCAGTTTTGAGACACATGATAGGGAAACTCATGTGTATAAATTGAAGAAAGCCCAGTACGGTTTGAAACAGGCACCCAAGACATGGCATGACAGAATTGACAGCTTCCTGACTAGTTTCGGCTTTACCAAGAGTAAAGCAGATTCCAACCTTTACTACAAAGTTGAAGAAGGAAACCTAGTGATACTCCTACTGTATGTAGATGACCGATTTGTAACAAGTGAGGATGGGTTGATTGCTGATACAAAGAGGAAGCTTGCTGCCGAGTTTGAGATGAAGGATTTGCATATGATGCACTACTTTCTAGGCATAGAGTTGTGGTAGAATGCGGATGGAATCTCCCTGGGACAAGGGAAGTATGCAGTAGAGATCCTGAAGAGGTTCAGGATGATGGACTGCAAGGACATGACCACACATATGGAATTGAACATGAAGCTATTGAGTGATGCTTCATCAGAATCGGTTGATGCTACGATGTATCGTTAGATGATTGGGTCCTTGATGTACCTAATGAATACAAGACTAGATATTTGCTTTGTTGTGAACACATTGAGCCAGTTCCTAAAAAATCCTAGATATGTTCACTTGATTATTGCAAAGCATATTCTGAGGTACATAAAGGGTACAATTGATTATGGGATCAAGTATAAGGTGAATCAAAAGATTAAACTGGAAGGCTATGTTGATTCAGATTGGGAAGGCAGTACCATTGATAGGAAGAGCACTTCGGGGTGCTGCTTCAGTACGGGATTAGGCTTGATCTCTTGGTTTAGCAAGAATCAATCCTGCATGGCACTAAGTATAGCTGTAGCAGAGTATGTCACAACTTGTTCAGCTAGTTGTGAGGAAGTGTGGCTAAGGAAGCTACTATCTGTTTTTTTTTATCTTCAGTTGGATGCTACTTATATATATTGCGACAACCATAGTTGTGTGAATTTATCGGAGAACCCGTTTTTCCATGACAATTAGTCAAAGCATATCGAGAGTAAATATCACTATATCAGGGATATGGTGCAGAGAGGAACAGTGAAGCTCCAGTATGTTGTGATGGATGAGAAGATAGCTGATGTGTTGACCAAGACATTAGCTAGAGTGAAGTTTGAGTACTTCAGGGAGAAGCTTGGTGTTCTTCAGGTCGAGATTCCTTCCAAGGGGAAGTGATAAGTCAGTGAGCCTTTTTGACATGGTGCTAGGATGTGTTCCTCCCATGGTCAGATGTAAGTGCAGATCCCTTCTAACATGGTTGCGGGATGTGTTCCTCCCATGGTCAGATGTAAGTGCAGAGCCCTTCTGACATGGTTGTGGGATGTGTTCCTCCCATGGTCAAATTTAAGTGCAGAGCCTTTCCAACATGGTTGTGGGATGTGTTCCTCCCATGGTTGGATATAATCATTGAGCCTTTCCAACATGGTTGTGGGATGCGTTCCTCCCATGGTTGAATATAAGTGCTGAGCCTTTCCGATATGGTTGCGGGATGTGTTCCTACCATGATCGGATATAAGTGTTGGGCCATTCTGACATGGTTGTGGGATGTGTTCCTCCCATGGTTAGATATAAGTGCTGATCCTTTCCAACATGATTGCGGGATGTGCTCCTCCCATGGTTGGATGTAAGTTCTCAGCTTTTCCAATATGGTTGCAGGATGTGTTCCTCTCATGATTGGATATAAGTGCTGGGCCATTCTGACATGGTTGCGGGATGTGTTCCTCCCATGGTCAGATGTGATTGTTGGACCTTTCTGACATGGTTACGAGATGTGTTCCTCCCATGGTCAGATGTGAGTGTTGGATAGGCCTTTCTGACATGGTTGCGGTATTTGTTCCTGCCATGGTCAGATATAAGTGTTGAAGAAGATGAAGACCTACATGGAAGCTAGGCCTACAACCAACATGAAAAAGGGTTGGCTCTGTAGAATTTCCTGTGATGAGTAGAATTGAGTAGAATTGAGAGATAGCAACAGTTTATCGAGATAGCGGAAGCAGTGATGATAATGATGATCCAGTGATGATCCAGCTTTGATGATGATCTAGTGATGATCTAGCTTTGATGATGATCCAGTGATGATCCAGCTTTGATGATGATCCATTGATGATCCAGTGATGATCCATTTTTTATGATGATCTAGAGAAGAAGACTTGTGCTGATGTATTGTGTCAAAAGAATACCTTCCTAGTTAAGAGGGAGTGTTGATGTATTTGTAATTTAGGAATGTATTCACTTGTATATTTCATATATTGTGTTTGATTAGTCCCCAAGGTTCCTATTGGGAGAATCAGTAATGTAAACAAGTCTTGTAAATTCATAGAAGTTAACCCTCCTAGTTGATCAGGGGTTAAAGTCCCCACAGTTTCGAGGCACTAGAGTTATTAGACTCTCCTAGAGAAGTCATCCCTAGTAAGTTATTGTCAAGTTGGGAATTAGTATAAATAGAGATTGAGTCTCTCTATTTATCACATAGTCACTCACACTCATTTGTATCGCATGAGTGAGAGAGAAGAAGCTGGGATAAGAGAGAGAATAGTTGTTGGAGATAATCTTACTATCTTTGGGTTTTACTACTGCCATTGGTGCTCATTCTATCTCTAAGGAAGTTGCGGGGTTTTCTTTTTTATGGTTTCCTTGAGGAAAATATTTGTGTCTATTGTCTCTTGTGATTGATTATTGTGCATGTTATTCTCTTAGATAAGATCCTAAGATCATATTGTTGAAATAGATAAAAATATAACAAATATTAGCAACCTTATGAGTGGTCTTTACTAGTATAAAATGGGGTTCCTTAATGAGTTTGTCAACAACTACCATTATAGAATCATTCTGGTTTTGATTTCTAGGCAAACCTGTAATGAAATCAATGTTGATTATTTCCCATTTCCAGCTAGGAATTGGTAACGATTGTAATAAACCGGCTGGATGCTGATGTTCAATCTTAACCTATTGACATTCAAAACATCTAGCAATATATTCTGCCAACTCATTCTTCATATTTGGCCAAAAATAATCTTTTCGTAACATAGTTATTGTCTTTTGATAGCTAGGGTGTCCCAAATAGGGAGTCTTATGTGTTATTGTCTTTTGATAGCTAGGGTGTCCCGAATAGGGAGTCTTATGTATTTCATTTAAGATTAGCAACTTAAATTTAGGCACGTTAGGTACATACAATCTGTTTTTATAAAGTATTAACCCCTTTTCATTTAGACTATAACAAGTACTAAAACTTTCAGTTACATTTTTTTCCACTTTAGCTTGCAATTTTCGGTAATTTTCATCCAATTGTACTCCTCCTTTGAGCTGATATTCTAAATCTGTTCTATAAGTACTGATTGCTTCCATGAAATTTAATCTTATGTTTCTACTCAAAGCATCAACTACCTTGTTTTCCTTTCCCTTGATATGTTGGATCTCGAAATCATACTCGCTGAGGAAAGCTAGCCACCTACCTTGCTTTGCATTTAAATTTGGTCGATCCAACAAATACTTTAAACCCTTATTATCTGTCATTAAAATAAATGTTCTCCTGATCAAATGATGGCACCACATATTTAATGCATGTATCACGACAACCAATTCTAAATCGTAAGTAACGTAATTTTTCTTGTGAATTTTAAGTTTCTTGGACTCATACACTATTACGTGTACTTCTTTAGTCAAGACCCCACCAAGCCCATCATTGCATGCATCATTGGATACAACAAAGTCCTTGTTAGGATCTGCAATTCTTAGAATCGGTGCAATAGTTAACAATTCTTTTAATTTCTTAAAACTCTCTTCACATTTTTGATCCCATACAAAATTATTTCCTTTCTTCTGTAGAGAAGTTATCGGATTCATGATCCTTGAAAACCCCTCATTGAACCTTTGATAATACCCGGTGATCCCCATGAGTGACTGTACATCAGTCACATCCTTTGGGACCAACCATTCATTAATTACTATTATATTATCTGGCTCAACCGAGATCCCATCTTTAGTTATTACGTGACCCAAGTATTGTATTTTATCTTTGAAGAAGTCGCATTTATTGAACTTGGCATAAAGCTGATGTTCCCTTAACACTTGTAAAATGATTTTTAAATGTTCTTCGTGCTCTTCTTTAGTCTTAGAATAGATTAAAATATCATCAATAAAAACTACTACAAGATTATCTAGATATTTATGTAATATGTTGTTCATTAAACACATGAAGACTATCGAGACATTAGTTAGCCCAAATGGCATGACAATGAACTCATAATGACCATATCGGGTCCTAAAAGTCGTCTTGAAAATATCCTCATCCTTAATCTGGACTTGATGATAACCGGTCTTAAGTCAGTTTTTGAAAATATTGTTGCTCTGCGTAACTGATCGAACAGATCGTCTATGCAAGGAAACGAGTATCTATTTTAAAATGTCATCTTATTAAGCTGACGGTAGTCAATGCATAAGCACAGAGTACCATCCTTATTTTTAACGAAAATGACCGGTGCTCCCCAAGGAGACACACTTGGTCTTATATACCTTTTATCTATCAGCTCCTTTAATTGCGATTTTAGTTCATTAAGCTCTAGAATGTTCATCCAGTAAGGAGCTTTTGAGTTAGGCACTACACCAAGTACCAACTCAATTGTGAAGTCCAGCTCCCTTTTCAGAGGCAATCTCGGAATTTCCTTCGGAAATACATCATAAAATCCTCTCAAAGTTGGTATATCTTCTAATTTTAGTTTGTCCTCTTTATTAATGTGTTCTTCATCAGTTATAGTTATAGAAAAAGCTTTACATCCTTTCAGAACAACCCTTTTTAAATGTAAGGTAGAGATCTGTCTGATTGTTGTTTTTTTAGGGATTCCCTTTACTTTCACCGTTTCTCCTTCGTTATTTAAACAAGTAAAAGTTTTATCAAAACAAGTTAACACTACTCGATGTTGTTCTAATCAATCCATCCCAATTAATACATCATAGGAGCCTAATGGAAATACATTCAACTTTACAGAAGTTTCAAAATGATTCATAAATAATGTACAGTCTTTCACAAAATCAATTACTTTTTTTTTCTCCTATATCTAGTTGAACCAGCCATAACNGAAATACATTCAACTTTACAGAAGTTTCAAAATGATTCATAAATAATGTACAGTCTTTCACAAAATCAATTACTTTTTTTTTCTCCTATATCTAGTTGACCCAGCCATAACTTTGCAAATTTCTCTACTAGTAGTTTACTTTTCTCTACTAAACTGGGAGAGACATAACTCAGCCTAGCCCCTGGGTCAATTAAGATAGAAATAGGTTTATGGTTCAGCATACCTTCTACTTCCACCATGGAAGTCTGATATTCAATCTGCCTGTTTTCCAGTGCTGCATTGATTCTAGGCATCCCTCTTTCTAAATCACCAACCGTTTTTTCTTCCTGCACAGCATGAATGTTTTTTATGGTCTTTTTTCTATTAGGACAGACTAATGCATAGTGAATTCCCTAGCATTCCCAACATTTTACATGTTCCTTATGTTCATTATTTTTAACATAGTTGCTGTGATTATTTGTAAATTCTTTATTTCTTGTGATAGTAGGATTTTGTTGTAGGATACCTTTTGAATTACTTCCTTGAAATTTTCTGTTAGGAAGATTGCATGAGTTACTATGCCCAAAATTTTGATTAGGTGTGAAATTTTTCTTCCTTGATTCAAAATTATTATTAGGCCTTTTTGTTTTCTAGTTTGGCATATTCTCCCTTTTTCGGTTATGCTCATAATAGAAATCTACTTTTCACATGGCCTCTTCAAGGGTCTTGGGATTATCATATTCAATTATGTCCTTAATATGAAAAGGTAAACAAATCAGAAACTGATGTACCTTGGGTTTTTCATCAGCAATAAAAGAAACATATCACAGTGAGCTTAAAAATTTACTATTTAACTCTTTCATACTCATGGTTCCCAACCTTAGTTCATAAAATTATTTAGCTCGTTCTTCGTAATATTGCTCCGACAGAAATTTCTTTTTAAAGTACTTTTTAAAAGTGCTCCAGTTTATATTCTTCTCTTTTATTCCCTTAACTCATTTTATGTCCTTCCACCAAATGTCGGCTTTCCTAGTTAAGTTATAAATTGTCATCCTCGCTTTTAACTGATTTGAATAATTATATATCTGGAAGTACTTTTTCATTTCGGACAACCATTCTTCGGCTTCCTCTCCTTTTTCGATTTCACCATTAAATTTGGTAGTTTAATCTTTTTGAACTCCCCATAAATCTCTTCATAGGGCTTGTAATTCTTCTTTCTAGAGCCATAATTACTGTCACTGCTATCATGAGAATTCTGGTGTTTCTTTCTATGTGAATTACCGTTAATCTCAGAAGAAGAACAATTTTCAGTTTTAGAGTGTTTTGACATTTTAATATTATGTTTATAGGACATAGTGTCAAATTCTATCAGTTTATCCTTCTCTTCATTATAAAAATTCTCCAACAGTATTTGATTCAGCTCCTTTTGAGCTCTTAGGATTCTCTCATTTTATTTTTTAACAGTCTCCATTTCAGTTTTTAGATCTTTTACTATTTGTAGTAATTTAGATGAGTGATTAGTTATATCTTCTTTAGTGGGTTATTTTCCATAATTAATTTGTTCATTTAACGAGGACCTATGTTCAGCATACACTTCAAGTCCTTCCATACTTGCAAATCTAATTCAGAAAATATTATGTACAACAACATTTAAAAAAAATCATAAATCAGTATCCATACTTTCTATTTATTTATTTTTTTACGTGCGTTCAGCCACTTCAGGCCTAGTGTATGAACGTGTGATTTGATACCATATATCACATCCCCAAAATTTCACAAAAATTTAAAATTTTTCTATGTAATAATAAAAGCTAAATCCTAACCAGAATACTAGTTCAAAGGTTAACTTTAATCTGGTTGACAAATAGTTTATAAAAACAAGACATAAAATGAAAACTTTGGAGTTAATAATCTTGGCTAAATGTAACTAAAAGGTTTATAACATTACTTACTAACTTATAATACACATGCTTCTAACAGTATTCAATCTGTGTTGATTTTTCAGTCTTGAAAGTTAATGGGTTAGAAACTTATTGAATTCAGATCCAATGTTCATTTTCTAGCATGCATATGATTCTGATAGAAGTTTTCTTGTCTACTAAAGGGGTTTGAGGTTATCCCGAGGCTTACATAGATTTCTCAAATCTAATGCAGATTTGATGCTTGTACAAGATTCACAGGTAAACTTTCTTCCAGGTTACTGTTAGAATAATCAATCCATAGTATTTACCCACTTAGACATTAATTCGTTTATTTTTGTCTTATTTGCCTAGTCCATGAGTCCCACCATGTGCAAGTTGCTAATTGCCTATCCATAGAGGTCAAACTTGCCATATTTGACTCATGTAGTGCTTGGGAAAGCCTTAGGAATCAAATCTGCTTTATTCCTGGCCTCCTAGGCGCCTATCTGCGTTTTCTGCTTTACTGCCTGCTTTTTCAGTGTTTTAAGGCACATAGGAAAGCAAGACTAGGTGAGGTGAATCAGTTTGTTGCCCTCTTCATCCTCCACTCTTTCCTCCATGCAAAAGCATGTATGAGCTACCATTCCACCACTCATTAGCTTGCCCATGCGCCCTTGCCAATTCGTGAGCCTCATGACAGATTTGGGATCAGCTTTTTACACCTATGGGGGATTTGCCTATTTTGGGTAAGCCTGCTTTATGCTAGTTTTGGATGCCTCCTTATGCATTCTACCTATTGATGTATTCTATATATTCAGCAACCTATGTTATTACAGGGTTGGCTATTGTACACTGAGTTAATATAATTTTGTGTTACAGCTCCATATTCAGTCTCCATTGTTGACAATTTTGCATGATCAATTGTAAATTGATGTGAGTGAAATCAATCTATTGCTGGCCTGAATTTCTACAGTTATGATGTAAGATATTTAATCTTTGAAGACTAAAGAGTAAGTTAAAATAAAATCCTTAGACTCTTTTTTTGTCTAGTTTATCAATGTGGAATATTTCCCATACCTAAAGCAAAGTCTGCTCTAACTAGGTACTAAAATGGAATTGGTAGTGATGATCAGTTTGTTCTGATAGAAGAATATTATGGCATGAAGTCATCCAACATGTTTTAGTTGAATGCAGTAATATGAATCTAAAAACATTTTCCAAGTTTTATTATTATGCACTATGCCAAGTTAACCTAGACTTCTTAAGTCCCTGGGTTATTATTATTAATTTTTCTTTGTTCACTAGAAGCTCATTGCAAAGAACTAGACAAACTAACCTAGGCACATACATTCTATGTATACCATATAAATTAACCTACGTCTAAAACTAATGCATCCAAATAACAATTTCAACCTAACTAACCTAGATAGAACTTGACAATACATAATTATATATATACAAACTATAATCTAGCTCAAACTTCCACCTACCAAAATGAATTTTTTTAAATAAAAACCAAATAATTGTATTACTTTGTATAATGCAGCGTGAAATCGCGCAGTCTCCAAACTATAATGAAACCCCAAAGTATTTTTGTGGTAGTGGAATCCACGTGGGGATTTCTCATTGGAAATAGGGTTTTGGCATTAAACCCTTAAGTAAAAGCATTCAAGCCTTACCCTATCTCTCGCTGGGTTCCATTTGTTATTTACTGAAGAATAGTGAGAGTGGGCCGACAAGCCTCGGCCTTCTCCGGTTTTTTGCAACGTTTGTCAATCTTGACTTGGTTGTGATAAGTAGTGAGTTTGTTACTCTAGTTCTTCGCCATTGATGTCCTCTACAAGCTTCGACATTTAACCTTTTGTTACATTCGTTTCCCAAGGTGTTATCCAGGCTTGAAGCTCTGGTTTTTTTCCACAACTGAGAGCTCAATGATTTCAATAGTCATTTTTGGTTGGCAAGTGGCGATTAGGAGGTTAAAAGCTTGGGTTCAACATTCAAGCTGCTTCTTCGAAATCCATGCTAAGCCGGGTAATTCGTAACAAAACCCTCATGCGATTTTTATTTTCATTTTATTTTAAACACTCAACTATTTATCATCAAATCTAAGTATTTTTTGTTTTAATGTAGGTGGGGTTTCTGGGCATCGCACAGTTGAGTGCTAAGGCGTAACCTTATGCTGAGGAAAGAAAACAATGAAGGCTTCTGGTAAGTCGAAAAGACAAATTCTACATGCATTTATAATTCTTTTACCTATCATTATGTACACCAGCTAAGTACTAACAAATTGAATTTGTTTGTATGTTTGAAGGTAGGTGAAGGTACACAATCGAATTTTGAAGATGAGTCCTTGGAAGCTGAAGGGTACGACATGAAAACTTAGGTAAGCCTCGGTTTCAATCTAGGGTTATCCTTCAACATGATTGGGTCTGCGAAGAAAATGATGGTGCTTAAGGATTATTACCGTGGGGGTTTTAAAATACTTATGACATAACTGTTGTTTTATTATGTCTTCAAGATGGAGATCGTATGGCTATTTGAGGTTATCATTAGAGAGAATTTGAGGTCAAAAATGGGCCTCAAAAGGACCAAAATGTACTAAAAAAATCAACCAA
>LPNX010488768.1:0-89233 GCA_001517045.1 Pseudotsuga menziesii | reverse complement strand
TACTTTTAAAATAAATTAAATTCATGAATGATATTTATATCAAAAAAATATGTTAGTTATGCATATAAATTAAATTCATTTTTGTTTAATTTTATTTACAAGTTCAATGCAAATGAATGCTAAAGGTCAATAATTTTTTTGGAATTTACAATGAATCTTAGTCACATCATTGTAGAGTTATTTTATTAATTTTATTTATAGTCAATTTAGAAAAGTAACTCAACCATGGTTATTTATATTGTGCATAAAAAGTAATGTAGGAGATGAGTTGTCATATATACCTACCCCATAAAACCCCTAACTCATAATATTTTAATATATCTTATATTTTTGTAGTACATCTCTTAGGAGGCCCATTTTTGACCTCAAATTATCTCTAATGAACCCTGCGGGTTTTACCAATGAGATACAAATCCTGTAAATTTTTATTTAGGGTAAAACGTTACTATCCAAGGTTTTCATTTTGTAAAAAGATTTTAATGCTGTAAAAACAAATGTTAATAGAAACATACTCGGCCTCTTGTTTGGCCACCGATCTACTTAGAGGAACTCATATGTTAATGCGTTAAGGTGTTAAGAGTTGACTGTGTGGTGATTGTATTGGTTAATTTTTCTGATAATTTAAAGACTATATTTATAATTCTTTTGTTTGTAAAGGGAAATCCTACGGGCCTAAGCGTAAATACTTGTTAGTAATAGTTTTCATTTTCCATATTCAGTTGTAAACTGCGTTAAGCTTGGGAATGTTTTTCTGTTATGACAAAAACTAGATTTAAAATGTCCTTTGACTTCGAAATGGTTTAAGCCAATTGCATTTTAGTTGTTTTAAAAGAATTCGATTTGAGTATCCTGTACTGTAAAGAATAATTCTAGGGTTGTTTTTTACAACATTTTTGGGGTTTAGATTAGTGGATTATCTTCTGATTTTTCAATATTAAGTTATCTACAAATTTTCGATTTGTTTGTAATAAACAATAGTTTAAACAGTAAAAGTCTTATTTTTATTTTGAAGAACTAGAAAATTTATCTTATTTTATAATAGGTTCTGTAGATGGTTAAGAATGGTTATAATCTTAATCAATTTCAATCTGTTGAAAGTTCATCAAGAACTTATTTTTATTTTGAAGAACTTTTATTTTGAAGAACTGGAAAATTTTATCTTATTTTATAATAGGTTTTGTAGATGGTTAAGAATGGTTATAATCTTAATCAATCTCAATAGGTTGAAATTTCATCAAGAACTTAGTATGTTTTGATGTTTCTTTTGTTTTATACAGAACAAAGGAGGTTTAAATGGGTATTATTTACTATAATATAACTAGAGTATTATTGTTTGTATTTTATGTTTTGAAAGTATAAAATAAAGAAAAGGTTTTCGTTACTAAGTATAACTAATTTGTTTGTATTACAGTAATCATTATTATATTATACGATACCTAGGTTTTATAACTGCGTGGCAGAAACTTACCATAATATACTCTAGGTAAAAATATTAGGGATTTTTTTAATAAAAGGTTAAAACCTAAAAATGGAAATATTATAGTAATTTGCTGGTGGATAACAGTAAAATGTTTCAAAGTTTAAACAACTACTTAAATATACTACTGGAAATATTATCAAAGGAAGATTTTTACTTAAATTCCATGGAAACTCTACAGCTAGATATTAGTTCAAATTTATTTTTATGCATGTAATCATGCCTATTTACAACTAAACAATCCTTCTGTACTAGAGTACTTCATCATAAGATAAGTGGAAAAATACAGAAGGGAAATTTTACTCATCACTCCATCATTTCTAATTCTAAGTTCATTTCTTCTATTAAACATATATAAGTAAGCTTCCTGAATAAAATGCAGACTTAAACCGTCTATTTGCAGATGAAAAGTATCTAAGGAATATTAGTAAAAAATAATCATGACTAATTTCTTTCTAGTACTTTTACTTGCATAAAGATAAATAAGATAACACAATGGAACTTGGTAACTTGTAGAAGATACAAACAGCCCAAGGAGCCCGTTCCACCAAACCTTTTCCTGAAGATAGCTCAATTTCTTGTCTTAGGACCCCAGATCCTGTCCACTGATCCACCAGGATAAAATCACTGTGTGAAGGAATGGGATTAAATACCCTTGCAACTCAACAGAAGTACTTAACAACAGTAGTTTTGCCCTCAGCGGTAAAGAACTCATCTGTTAAGCTACACTAGTTCTCAAAACATTCTTAACACTCAAACCACTTCTAAATTTCCCCTCATCGAATCTATTGTGCTTCTTTTTCCCAACTTCATAAATTTCACAAGGTAAAATAATGAACAACCCTCCTCTTGAATTCGATGGATATATATATGAATGCCTAGGTCTTTTCGGTTAGTTTTTCAATTAATCAGCCACCTTCTCTGTTCCACTTTCTTAGGGAACATGACCAAAAAATTAGGGAAGTTCCCCCCTGCAACAGCTAGAAGTGGTTGAGGATGCTGCCATGTGTTAGTTTTCTCTCAACCCAGTTTATTCCTCCTAGAGGGTTAGTGGAGACTCATTCAAAAACCTCCTTACACTATTTGTCTCATCTTTTATTTATTAAATAATAAAATATTCAACATAATAAATTATAATCATCCTTGACCCCACTTGGTCAATAGTCACAAACTTTACAATAAAAGTAAAATATAATGTTGTCTTAAACATAAAATGTTATTGAAATTGGGTTTTGTGACATACACCACCCCTTAAGTCCAACATCGTCCTCGATGTTGCCTTATTCATCATCCTCAGAGCCTCCCTAGAACATAATTGGATATATTGCCCGCATATGACTCTCTGATTCCCAGGTTGCTTATTCTAGACTAGGGTGCTCCCATTGAACCTTCACCTGTCGAATGGTGTGATTCTGAAGCAAGATCTCCCTCTTGTTGAGGATACAATCTGGTTCTACCAAAAAATCTCCTTTGGGTTCCACCTGCACATCATTCCAATTTATAACATGAGTAACATCATGTACATATCTTTTTAAAACAGAAATATGAAAAGCATTATGAAATTTAAGATCCATTGGTAAGGCCAATTGGTATGCCACTGGTCCAACTTTGGACAATATTTTGAAAGGCCCACAATACCTGGGTGCTAGCTTAGCACACTCCCTAATTTTAAGGAACTCTTTTTAGGTTTGACCTTAATGAAAACATGTTCACCCATGTGGAACTCTTTCTGAGTTCGTTTAAGATACGCTTGACTCTTCTGTATGTCTTGTGCAACCTTTAAATTACCTTGTACCTGTTTCACAGTTAATTCCGTCTCCTTTAATAATTCAAGTCCTAGTATTAACCTGTCAACGGGGTTACTCCATGATATGGGAGTATTGCATTTTTTTCCATACAGAATCTCAAATGGGCTGAATTTTGTGGAAGCTTGGTAGTGGTTGTTGTACACAAACTCAACCAAGTGTAAGTAGTCCTCCCATTTACTTGGTTGTTCTCTAACATACATCCTTAAGATATCTTCCAAGATATGAATTACTCTTTCTGTCTGCCCATCCATTTGCGGATGGAAATATGTACTGAAATTTAAAGTAGTATTTAGAACTTTAAATAAATATTTCCAGAAGTTTCCTGTAAATTTAGAGTCCTTGTCAGAAATTATAACTTTTGGTATTCCATGGAAACGAAAAAATTTGTTTTAGAAATATTAGCAGCCTTATGAGTGGTCTTTACTGGTATAAAATGGGCTTCCTTACTGAGTTTGTCAACAACTTCCATTATACAATCATTCTGGTTATGATTTCTAGGCAAACCTGTAATGAAATCAATGTTGATTATTTCCCATTTCCAGCTAGGAATTGGTAACAATTGTAATAAACCGATTGGATGTTGATGTTCAGTCTTAACCTGTTTACATTCAAAACATCTAGCAATATATTCTGCCAACTCATTCTTCATATTTGGCTAAAAATAATCTTTCTGTAACATAGTTATTGTCTTTTGATAGCCAGGGTGTCCCGAATAGGGAGTCTTATGTATTTCATTTAAGATTAGCAACTTAAATTTAGGCACGTTAGGTACATACAATCTATTTTTATAAAGTATTAACCCCTTTTCATTTAGAATGTAACCTTTACTTAAACTTTCAATTACATTTTCTGCCACTTTAACTTGCAATTTTCAGTAATTTTCATCCAATTTTTCTCCTTCTTCAAGCTGATCTTCTAAATTTGTTCTATAAGTACTGATTGCTACCATAAAATTTAATCTCACATTTCTGCTCAAAGCATTAGCTACCTTATTTTCCTTTCCCTTGATTTGTTGGATCTCGAAATCATACTCGCTAAGGAAAGCTAGCCAGCTAGCTTGCCTTGCGTTTAAATTTGGTTGATCCAACAGATACTTTAAACCCTTATTATCCATCATTAAAATAAACTTTCTCCCGATCAAATGATGGCACCACATCTTTAATGCATGTATCATGACAGGAAATTCTAAATCGTAAGTAGCATAATTTTTCTCGTGAATTTTAAGTTTCCTGGACTCGTACGCTATTATGTGCACTTCTTGAGTTAAGACCCCACCAAGGCCATCATTGCATTCATCAGTGCCTACAACAAATTCCTTGTTAGGATCCACAATTCTTAGAATCGGTGCAGTAGTTAGCCATTCTATTAATTTCTTAAAACTCTCTTCACATTTTTTATCCCATGCAAACGGCTTTCCTTTGTTCTTCCACCTCCACCATATCCTCTACCATGGACTCAAAACCCACCACGTGTTTCTCCCTACTGTCCTCTCAGATCAAGTCCTCTATTTTCTTATATGCCTTAAAACCAGTAGGTATATACCATGTTATCCTTCATTTATTGGGGAGCATGATAGTTATTAACATCATGTTCGACTGACTTGTAGAAATTGTAGAATGGTGCATGCATAGAGTTCTCGTACTTCTGCAACGTCGGGAAACTAGGAGATGTGTGGACCCAACTTCAATAGATCTTGCACCACTCATATTTAGGTTCTGGAAGAAAAAGACTAGGTGTGCTAGTACCCATGTAGTTATTCAGTTTTGAGCACTCATTCTTGTGATGGACTTCTATTCTATGGAATTTGCACCACACAATCTGTTTTATTTCCTTTCTAGTAGATAGTTGTTGTAGTTGCATGGTCGACATATCAAGATGCATCTACACCTACTCCATTCCTGATAATTCCTCCCCTCTAGGAGTCGCTTCTAACCTAATTGTGATTTCTAGGGAATCAGATTAAGTACCCACCTTATGTTGTGTCTGTGCAACTCTAATATGTGGCATCATACCCACAATGAACCATTCATGGTGATTCACATATAGGATCTGAAAACTCATTTGCGCCAACAAAATCTTTAATTATTGGTCATAGTCCCAAATGGACTCACCAACTCTCTTCTTAATATCATTGATCTTAGTGATGCAATGAGTCTCAAGTGTTGGCTTCTGAAACTCCTTCAAAATATTTGCTTTCATAGTTTCTAGTGGTGTAGCCTAGCCTATAGAAACAATAGTCTTATACTTCATATACTAGGGCAGAGCTCTATCTCTGAACGTTTCCTCCAGCTACCCAATCTTAGAAACCTCATATGTGATGTTCTTCATAGACCATACCACCTCGCAGGTGAACCAATTTTGCTCTACATCATCCTTTTCTATCCCATGAAAGGAAAAAAATCTCAGTGTAGAATATGGCGTAGTCACCATCCTTGTAGATACAAGAGAACTACTTCTTTTGTTTAAAACTAGTGGGTTCCTACTACTTCTTTAACTCTATTTATCTGGATTAGTCTCCCAAGTACAACTAGATTCTATTCCTTTAAATTTTGCTTCTAGACTTGCTTCCTGCACAAACTCAAATAATAATTGGTCTTCTTGATTAGAAACATGGCTTATTCCTTAGTGTTTTTTTTCTCACAATGTTGAATCCAAGGGAGTATTAAACTTGCACAGTGATCTAGGGACTAAACACAATCTCATCAATAGATTAATGACAATAATTCATGAAAATGGTGAAAAAGGGTTACAGAATGAGTAGCCACACTGTATATTCACATAAAGAATGAGAAATTACATTACAATGTCATGCTACAAGCATGAATGAGAATTAATTCAAATTCCTAAGGAGGTCATTCGAATTGAATGAGTGAGTCTAGCTTAACTAAATGTAAGCCACAGTCAACACTCAAGTTAACCACTGATCAAAACCCTAATTGACTCAACTAAGCCCTAACTGAAGTCGGAGTGCAATAAATGACTGATTCTAAACTGAAAGAGATCAGACACATGTCACAGCAAGCCAACCATCAAGTGGTAGCGCTTCAATGACTCCAATGAACCCTGATGAGGTTAATTGAAGTGGAACCTAACATCAGAAGTGGTTGGAGGCGCCCCTGTTGACTCCAATTTATTAAATAATTAATTTAATGAAGGGAGGTGCCTTCACTACCCTGTTTAACTGATTGTAACTATCAATTAGCAATTAGGTTCATTAATATTACTCAGACCCCCGGAGTGCTCCAGTTAGCCTCCCCGAATGTAGGAGAAGGCTAAGTTAGCCTCCTTGACTGAGGGTAGGCGTGGATGTGATCTAGCTGATGACATTTAATGCTCCGTTAATTAAGCCAATAATACTTAGGATATTGGTTTAACTAGGCCAAATTGACCAAAATGAGTTTGTAAGGTGGTAAATGTCTCCAACACCCCCCCTTAAGCTATACTCAAGAGGAGTTAGAAAAAATAAATGCATAAAAATGCTAGGGCCCTAGAAACTAAGGCCATAGGTCACCCTGTACAATGCTGAAACTGAAACAATGCTAAAAAACAAACTAAGTGAGGAAAAGAGAGAAAACCCGATGGGAAAAACCCCCCTCAAGATGGACACTAAAAGTAGTCTGAATCACACTGATGAACTCACCCCCAACAGTGAATGGAGGTAAGTGAACTTATTTTCTAAAAATCTCTTGGTGAAGATGTATGCAATCTGCTCATCAGTCAGGTAGTATTGCAGAATGATGGTCCTGTCATGCACTAGCTCCCTGATATAGTGCATGGGGATCTCTACATGCTTGGTCCTTTGCTTGGTAACTGGATCTGTGGATATCTTAATAGCACTTTGATTGTCACAAAAGAGGACAGTGGACAAAGTAATACCAAGATCAAACTCTGAAAGAATGATTTGCAACCAAACTGCTTGGATGCAAGCATTCACCACTCCTCGATACTCGGCCTCTACTGAAGATAGTGCTATGGCAGCCTGCTTTTTGCTATACCAGAAAATGGGGGCACCACCAAACATGAATACATATCCAAAATTAGACTTCTGATCAGTAGAATCACCCGCCCAATCAAAATCTGTGTATCCAACCAGCTCTAGATCGGAGTCTGCAGCATAATGCATGCCGTAGGTCCTAGTTCCCTGAATATACTAGTGGATCCTCTTGGCTTCCTTCCAATGAATATCATGATGATGTTGTATGTATCTTGATATATCATTCATGACATAATAGATATCAGGCCAAGAATGTGTCAAGTACAACAAGCTACCAATCAGCTGTCGATAGATAGTGCAGTCCGTGGGAGGTGTGTTTTTTCCTTCTTCAAGGCTGATCCATGAAAGGAAAGGGAATGGTGCAAGCCTAAATTCAGCCATGTTAAACTTGAATAACAGGTATGAAATTTATTTGTACTGAGTGACCATAATCCCATCATAATTTTGCTCAATTTCGAGCCCCAAAAATTGTTTTAGGAGCCCCAAATCACTCATTTCAAAGGCATTGTGGAGAGCAGTTTTGATGGCTAAAATGGAAGCAACTGTGCTACCTATGATCAGTAAGTCATCAACATATAAAAAAATAATGATCAAATGATTATCAAACTTCTGTAAATACACATTTGGATCTCATCTACAGCTTTGGAAGTTTTGCGAGAGAAGGAAGGCATCCATCTTGGAATACCACTCTCTTGGGGCCTGTTTTAACCCGTATAGTGACTTCTTTAGCTTGAAAACCAAAGATGGATCAATGATGTATCCCTTAGGCTACTTCATGTATATATCCTCATGAATATCTCCATGCAGAAATCCTGACTTAACATTCATATGATGCACTTCCCAGTGCTTAGATGCTGAAATTGCCAAAACTAAGCGGATGGAGTCCATTTTTGCAACCGGTGCAAAGGTCTCATGGTAGTCCACTCCTTGGACCTGAGAGAAAAAAAATTCCACCAGCATTGCCTTATATTTTCAGGTGATTCCATCAGCAGCAACCTTTTTCTGAAACACCCACTTGCATTGAACCAATTTCCTTCCAAGAGGAAGAGAAACTAGCTCCCAAGTAGTGTTTTTCTGAAGAGAATTCATCTTTTCATCCATGGAAACTTT
This sequence comes from Pseudotsuga menziesii, assembly GCA_001517045.1. Taxonomy (NCBI): domain Eukaryota; kingdom Viridiplantae; phylum Streptophyta; class Pinopsida; order Pinales; family Pinaceae; genus Pseudotsuga; species Pseudotsuga menziesii. Next base: position 80,844 of record LPNX010488768.1, on the reverse strand, counting down.
CTATCTCGGATCCTTCCGAGCATGGTATTAGGATTTTGGGTCTAAAATAATCATCAAATATCAATTTTTATATGTAAAATTATCAGGACAAGAGAGCTCAATACCTGCTCTTTAGAAATCAGACCGGGTTCTCCTTGGATCATCCGGATTCCTGCGGAGGAGAGTGTCTGTCGGGCCCATGTGGGAAGATGATTTTGCACTTCAGGTTCTGATTCAGCATCTAATTATTACTACATGATGATATCATAAATAATATGATCCAAATCAGGGTCATCACCCCCAATTTCATCATCCAAATATTCAGTAGAATAGGAAGGAAATTCAACAATTTTCTCCTTCACTAGTTCCACCTCCTGAAGAGGCTCATCGAACTTGACACTTCTCTCGATGATGATATGTTTTGTTTTGATATCCAATAGCTTGAAACCTTTTGATTCATTAGGATACCCCATAAATAGACATTCTATGCTTTGTAGTTGCAAATCCCTTCTTTTATCAAGTGGAATCTGGACCCATGCAGTGGACCCAAACACCCATAGGTTCGACACATCCGGCTTGTGTCCGAAGTATGCTTCGAAAGGGGTCTTACCTTTCATGGATGAGTGTGGAACCCTATTCTGAATGTGTGATATAGCATGCATGGATTCAGCCCATAAATTTTCAGCAAGCTTCTTTGATTCCAACATACAGGTGGTCATCTTCTTGAGAGACCGATTCTTCCTTTCCGCTACACCATTCTGCTGGGGAGTGTAGGGAATTGAATGTTGGAACAGAATACCAATTTGGGAGCATATGTGTATAAAATCATTACTGAAATACTCCTCTCCATTATCAGATCTCAAGATCTTGATCTTAAGCCAAGAGGCATTCTCGATCAAGGCCTTAAGTTCAAAAACAAATTCACATACTTCATACTTCTTTTTGAGAAAGAAGACCCATGTGTACCTTGAAAAATCATCAATAAAAGTTAGAAGATACCTTGATCCATTAACTTATGTGACAGGCATTGGACTGCTGATATTAGAATGTATCAGCCCCAATATCCATGTAGCTCGGTTTTCCTTCCCCCGATCGAACTTGTGCTTAGGGTGTTTTCCAATCACACAACCCTTGCAATTTTCGGTGGTTGCCTTGATGACCAGGAGGCCTTCAACCATGGAATTTTTATATAATTGATGCAAATATTTGAAATTTAGATGGCCAAACCTTTCATGCCATAGCCTGCTAACCTCATTTCCATGAGTTAGTAGAGCGGTGGGCTTTGCATCCGGCACAAAGTGGGAGAACTCATAGGCTCTTGCATGATGGTTTGCAAGACCTTTAGCAATGAGTTTCCTGGATGCAAGCTCTGTTATCTCAACATCATTTGGCATAAAAGAAACTCTCTTAGGCACTCCAGTATGTGTCATCTGATAGACACTAAGGAGATTTGATGCTAGAGATGGTACATACAAAACATTTGAAAAATAGCCATTCTCAACATCAACTGTACCTTGTCCTTCTAAAATGATGGTGGAGTCATCTCCCATGTGGATGGGGATGGATTTGCTAGTATCCAAGGATGAAAAGGAGTCTCTTTCATACATCATGTGGTTTGAAGCTCTAGAATCAATCAAGAGTTCTTTGGACTTCGAAGTGCTTGCCATGAGGGCATGACCTTTTTGATGCTGTGGTTCCCGATCTTGCTGATCTCTTGTCCAAAATATTTCTAGAATATTGATGTGATTTCTGTCAAGGAGAGAGGTTGCTTCATCAAGATTCTTATTCATGCAGGCATGTTCAGGGTGGAAGCCCTTCCCGTAGTATGAACACTTTATTTTTTCCTTTCCATGGTGCCCTTTTCCTTTGTTCTTCCTTGAGCCAGAAGACTCATCATGCTGCTGGTTTTCAATTCTAGGCTTAGGAGCATCAAATTTAGTTTTTGGGTTCTTCTGCTACTTTCCTTTACCCTTCAGATCTTTGGGCCCCGAGACATGGAGGGCTTGACCATGGGAGGATCTGATGATCCCCATCTAGACAAGCTTATCATGTTCACTTGTGAGGGACTCAATGAAGGCATTGAGTGTAGGCATCTTCCATCCAGGGGTTATGAGCTTCCCCGCACGGAATGTAGAAACAAAAACTGAATAATCAGCTCTAATTTTGGAGAGTATGGCGAGGATGAGCTGATCATCCACCTTCTCCAATTTGCATTGCTTCAAGAGTAAGACAGTGTGCTTGAACTTAGTGAAAAAGTCATTCAAAGTCTCGAAATTGGAGGGGTGGAGAGACATTAATTCTTTTTGAGCTGGTAAAATCTCAAGTCATCTTGCTTTCCATATAGGGTTTCCAATTTGTCCCATATTTCCTTTGGAGTCTTCAATCCCGAAAGATGGAGAAGAAGATCCCAGGAAATAGAGAGGCACAAGAATCTGAAGGCTTCATCCTTCTTGTTCAAGAATATTGATTTGTCTATAGCAAAACCAGGCTTAGGTTTAGTGTCCATGGTGACTCTATAGAGTCCTCTGGAGTGTAGTTGAATCTCCATGTCACCTTTCCATGAGTGGAAATTGTATGGAGTCAAAAGATCTACTGAGGAGGCCATCTGGATCTGCTGGAGCGAATGCTTCACCTGTAGAAAACTTGAAAATCACAACAGAAAGGGAAATGTAAGGTCGGACAACCTTCACATGTTAGGCTTTCATCACACCCAACATAGTCAATCAAGCAAGCTTGATCAACAAGTTCTTTACTTGGGGTATTAAGTGGTAAGCCTTGGCTTCTGGTGCAGTGATGTATTTTTAAGCTATTGCTCAATTTTCATGCAGAAATCTGTCAAAAAGCTTATTTTTGAGAGATAGAGCTTCGTCCCGTTGTGAGCTCCGATACCATATTAAACTTGCACAGTGATCTAGGGACTAAACACAATCTCATCATAGATTAATGACAATAATTCATGAAAATGGTGAAAAAGGGCTACATAATGAGTAGCTGCACTGTATATTCACACAAAGAATGAGAAATTACATTACAATGTCATGCTACAAGCATGAATGAGAAGCAATTTAAATTCCTAAGGAGGTCATTCGAATTGAATGAGTGAGTCTAGCTTAACTGAATGTAAGCCACAGTCAACACTCAAGTTAACCATTGATCAAAACCCTAATTGACTCAACTAAGCCCTAACTGAAGTCAGAGTGCAATAAATGACTGATTCTAAGCTGAAATAGATCAGACACATGTCACAGCAAGCCAACCTTCAAGTGGTAGTGCTTCAACGACTCCAATGAACCCCGATGAGATTAACTGAAGTGTAACTAAACATCAAAAGTGGTTGGAGGCGCCCCTGTTGACTCCCGTTCATTAAATAATCATTAAATAATTAATTTAATGAAGGGAGGCACCTTCACTACCCTATTTAACTGATTGTAACTATCAGTTAGCAATTAGGTGCATTAATATCACTCAAATCACACCCGGAGTGCTCCAGTTAGCCTCCCTGAATGTAGGAGAAGGCTAAGCTAGCCTCCTTTACTGAAGGTAGGCGTGGATGTGATCTAGCTGATGATATTTAATGCTCCACTGATATTAATTAAGCCAATAATACTTAGGATAGTGGTTTAACTAGGCCAAATTGACCAAAATGAGTGTGTAAGGTGGTAAATGTCTCTAACAGGGAGCTCAAATCTAACTGCACAGACTCTTTTACAAGCATAGAAGTGACTCCATTAGTATGCACTTCCTCTTCTTCCACCTCTTCTTGATCCATTCCTTCTCTCTACCTCAAGGGTGTGATATCATTATTCTCATTAGACCTCTCACTCTCTTCCATTCCATGCCTCTTTAGGGGTCTCTCATATTCTAAGAATTCTTCTTACCCAGACTCTGCACACCCTTTTGGCATAGAAGAACCTTTCACACGCTCTTATTGTATAGTCCCACCTCTTTCATTCTTCTTCCCTATATGATATAGATTATCTTTCCATGTCAGTTTCTTTTATTGCTTCTTTATTTTGACTACTTACTTTATCGCATCCCTTCTTGCATGTTTTTTCTCCTTATGGAGTCACTACTCTTCTAGATCCATTTCCACACGTATTTATTCTCTCACTTCTTCATACCCAACCCTCACAACATAGGGTTTACACTAACATAATATCAAGGTTCATTGTCATTACCTCCTTCTCAACAACCAACATCTTCACCACAAGGGAATTTGTGCCAAGAATCTATATCTTGGGTCCTCTTCAAATCTTTATTTTGTGTAGGTATAGGATTCATTGCATCCTATAACAAAATCTAAAATATACCCTCCTTTCACATGCATGAACCAAAAATCAACAGTTCTAGACCATGTATTATCTATACTCCTCCTCTCTTCTATATTTTCCTCACTCCATACTATTGGCCAAGGTGCACTCTAGTTGTTATTTATCTTAGACTACCTCTTATTCCATTCATATAGAAAAATAGGAAGATCGTAGAATAAAACTTCATGCAAATCAAAATAAAGATACCATTCCGATCCAATGTTGGGGTGAGATCTAAATTCATCTAGTCACTTTATTCACGAACTCGTCCTCATTACTTTCAAGTTGTTGTTCGATCTCATCTTTAGTGAGATTCCACCTCATGAATTCATCCTTCCTTCACAATCCCCATCAGGTCCCGACAATGGAACCATTTTTGGCTTGATGGTTTAGTCAAACCCAGGGTTCAATATATGTTTTCCCAACAAAACCCCATAAGAGCCGACATTTTTAATACTCTACAAGTAGAGTAAGGTGTCATCGAAGACACATGCAAGAAATTACACGAAGACCTGAATCAAGGATGCATAGGATCTGATGGGTTCTTTCTCCCTAACATATTGTACACTACTTTACTTACACATACATTTGAATTGTTAATGAGATAACATTCATCTTCTATACTATTAATAATTCATCACACATCCAAGCATAAAGACATTGCACAAGATACATATGGGATATCACAATGTATTGTATTCATATTCATAAACTAGATACATTTTTTAGCTACATATCTTGCTCAACAGCTTAATAGTTCTTTCCTATACCATACTACCAATAGCATGCCATTTACAACTCAAAATGCATCACAAAACCCAATAACCAAGAACAAAACAAATTACAACTCAAAACTACGAGTCCTCCAACAACTGACTGAACCCAACCCTTTACAAAATAGGCATTTTTATAGGGTAAGGTTCCTAAAGCTATAGGACTGTTTTTGGAACATAATCTCTAATTGAAATTACCATGCATCTCTAAATGTTCTCTTAGCATGCAACTATATCTAACTATTTGGCTCGTCATGTAGTTACTAGTCCAAAACTTGGGCACCAACACTCCTCAGTGACTATCATGAGATGCACTTGTAATTGGTGATGGGAAACCTACAATTACTCTATAACATGACCCTCTCATGAGATATGATTCTCAACCTCATTACACATAACAAATTGGAAGTAGAACATTATTGCGTCATTGAAGACTATGTCTCCTACCACACTTAAGTTAACTAATTGGGTGGTTTTCCACTAGTAATGGATGAATCATAATGTGAGGGAATTTGTACATCAACCTCTATGCACTTCCTATCCTATTAAAACACCCTCATGATACAATCTAGGGTGGATTCTAACAAAAATTCGACCACTCCAATGTGGTACTAGAATATCTACAACATCAATTGGTAGTGAATAGGATACTACATGAGCTACTCAACAATGTGCCATTATTGATAATAAAAAATAGTAGTGAAAGTGGAGGAGGAGGGTTGGTAGTTATGTTCTCTTGTATTTCCTCTTTTTTAACCTCCTCCATATTCACATCCTAATAATTCCCTAGATCACTTAAACTTGTACATCAATCATAGGGCTCATAGGGTGGTTTTTCATTAGTTTATCCTACTCCTAAAACTCCTCTATCTATTTATGTAACTTATTCTTATGTACTTCACATTTTCTATGTGGTTTTTGCCTCTTTAGGGTATGTGGAACTTTATTTCACTTTTTTATAATCCCCTACAGAATAAAGGTTTTCTTGCACTGCCTCATTCTTTACTAAAACTCTAGGGAAATCCAAAATGTACTTCTCTAGATCATCATCAATATCCACAATCAACACATGGAACCAGTCATTTCAAACATCTAGTAGGCATACAAAGTTTCCTCAATTAAGTCTAACAAATTCTTATTTTCAAAGTCTATAATATATTAGAAAAATGGATTGAATAATATTAGTTACTAGGATGTATTAGTAGGTTCTGCAACTAGAATAGGATCTACTAGTTGGGTCTATCAGAAACCAAAGTGGGAAAGCAACTCAAGGGCTGAACCAATTTATGTCTCTTTGTTATCTCCCCCTTAAACAAGCATGTTGCTTGACTAAGGCATGCTTTAAAATATTTTATAGAAAATTTTTCCATGTTTGATATATGTTGCATTTGCATAGCCACCAATTCTAGTGGCTATGAAGGCTAGCCTGAATTCTCCTATGGCTCAAAATTAGAGTTTGAGATGACCTCTATCTCCTTCCTCTTATTTTTCGTCTTCAATTTTACGATGACCTTCATTAGTGGGATACAAGGGGGATGAAAAACTTCAAGAAATATATATCTAGACGCCTACCACCATCTGCAAATTCTTCACTCTCGACCAAAAATAGACATGATTTTCAAAAATGTTCCATGTCAAGTAATAGGGTAGTGCGATGGTGTTCAAATTTCTATATTCAAACCCCTGTAAACATACATAAGTGAGATCTCGTGGCATAATAAACAATATCTTGTCTACATGTTCATTCAATAATGCCTAGTGAATCCTCATGATTTGGGTGGTGATAATGATAATCTAATCATACTATTTGGAAAATGCACCCTCATTAAATTCCATGTTCTTCTTATCATTATGACTCCTCCATGGTTCAAATTATAGCATGAGGTTAGTTAAGTTTGGTATCATACATGGCTTCCAACACTGTAGTGCTATCCACTTCCACATGGTGAAGGTAACTAGCAGATACTCAAAAATAAAATAGGATTTCACTACATGGGCATCAACATAGGCATATAGTAACTTGTTCATTAATATTTTTTACCAGTTCAAATTGATGCCCTATATGCGTAAATATTCCACTGCAATTGTATCCATGGTGCATTCACCCTTGGCTTGTAATGTACCTAGTTTTGACCCTTGACATAAACTATGTAAATGATGTAATATCGTTGATTATTGTAAGGAAAATGGTGAGGAGATGAAATCCAAGGCCCTACCAAGGATATCTCGAATAAAAATATTCATATTGGTAAATATGGTTAGTGAACCATGCATTGGTCAAGGAAAATAGCATTGTAATGTGATGTACAAGTGCATAATAATAATAAAGAATCATAGTTGACTATGGAAGGTAATCAGAGCAAGGTGCATGATTTTCTTAAAGTTAGGAAGGGCCATACTAACCCATGAAGTGAGTATATGGAATCCAAGTGTCCAAGAGAGGACTAATGAGTCATCAATTGTCAATATCGAATCATTTAATGCTTCCAAGAGGAAGGCAGTTGAGGCAATTATTATCTTAGGGAAAGGAAGGTGTGGGTTTGAGTTTCTTGTGTCATACATCTTATAGACGTGGGGATGGGCATGGATTATTGAGTAATCCATTGATTGAATTGAATTCATCCATAAATTACCTCTTAGTTGGGGGTTGTCATAGTCATTTAATCTGTATGTCTGCATTTTAGTTGGTCAGATAGTTTACTTGGTCAATTAAATGATCTCTCATCTCTAGAGAGATCTATCTTTCCTTGGGGGTGTGTGGAAATGAATCTATCATTTTCACCTCGGTGAAGAAGAGTCAACTATTTCATAAGAGGAATTTTATCCTGAATAATGACAAAGTGGAGAGTGATTCTAAATTCCGGTTCATGATCATGGCTGAAAGTCAAAGAAGAAATCGAAGAGCGTAGCTGCTACGTGTTCATCTACTATTCCGAGCCACGAAGTGGTATAGAATCTGCTTAGTTGTTAAATTATTCCTGTGCGCCTTCAATTTGTGTTGAATATTCATGTTGCAAGTTTTTTTTATAATTGTCTCAATATGTCTAGCAAGGTGGTGAATTTTGTCTGTGAATCCATAGTAGTGTGCCCAATTCTCATAAGTGCACCCTAAAAGGTTGCAAGTTTTTAGTATCAATCACGCACCGAAACTCCTAGTTCCTTGTTTTGGATGTCAACCTAAGTATAGTCACATGTTATTCATGTTATAACCAGATTCGTCTATTGGACCATGACTAGGAATAATCCATTTAAGCTATTTGGTTGTGCACAACCAATATTTGTAATCCTAGGAAGATATGACCCATTGGAAAATGATATGGGATTTGGGTGGTCTTTCTACAAACACGCACACAATAAATAAAACCTAAAGGAAGGTGAAATTTAAGGGACTATTGAGTGGTGAAGGGGTACCTTCTTGGCATTGTGTGGGGTGGGTAATGTGGACCCCAAGCTAGTTGAGTTTGCACGAGGTGTTTGTGGTTCTAGAGGTAGACCAAATCTGGTTGTTTATATCTTACTTGGTTTTTCCTATAACCCTAAGATGTGGAAAGAGTGGTTTTGAGTACCAAGTGGGTTGGAATAAAATAGTGGCATGTAGTGTAGAACTAGCTAATGAGACTAGTGGAGGTTGTCCTCTTGGAAAATGACTAGGTTTGGGTGGTGTTTCTACGCACACACTGAATAACACCTTAAGGGAGGTGTTCCCAAAGGGACTGTAGAGCGGTGAAAGGGTACATTTTTTGTGTTATGTGGGTAAATTATTGTGGACCCTAAGATGGTTTATTCTTATTGAGATACCTATGACTTTGGGGAGAGTTACTAGCTTAACATTTCCCTCCATTATCCTTGTGTCATGTTAACCTAGTAGAGGTTGGATTATCTTGGGAATAATTCAATGTGATTGTGGAAATCCTATTAACCCAACAAAGGTTGGCTTGTCTATGGAATTATGTATATTTTACTATGAGTGATCTTGGGATAGTTCCCCCTTTCCTTATGGAAACCATGCCTAGTGCGGGGGTGGATTCTTAATAGAAATAGTATATGCCAAATAAAGTGCCCACAGTTGAGTGGAACATTGCTCTTGTGAAGTTAGTTGTTTAGGAAGGCTTCATTGAAGATAAGTGTTATTTTATGTCTCATTGTTGTTATTCATTTCCATTGTATGAATATTTATTAGAATTAATGAAGATGAATGTTGAAAATAATGCTTGTGAATATGAGTTTCTTAGTTGGAAGTAATCATGATCATTGCTATCAAGTGTTGAATATGTGATATTGCACTTCATGAAATGCTACATATAGATGAATTATTTGTATATAAAATCCCATTACGTATGTAGCCTCAGTAGGAAGTCAATGATGTGTCCTAAGTGCCATGTAGTGGTTATCTTGCATGGTGGTAGACGTGGAGTGGTTAAAGATAATCACACTGTGGATCACATGTTGGCCTGGATTCGCGTGCACAATATACATGTGTGATAAAGTATGATGCATGTAATGTGTCACTTAGTGAATTAATATTATGTGGCATAGGATACTACACAGTAAAACAAACTCAACATCAAACATAATAATGTCTTGGTATCATATGTAAAAAAGAAAGGAAAAACCCCCCATGGTCACAATAGACCACAAAGACCATTGGGGACATGAAATGGATTACTTGGACATGATCCATTAGTTTATAAAATAGTGTGGAAGTAGACCTAATCATTATTAATCTAATGAATAATGGCTCCACAACCTCCTCAATTTTTTCCATAATGTTAGTATAGGTTAGGCTCCCTTTCGATCAACCATGTTTCCCAACACCCTAATATGCATTTGTAACATTGTCCCCCTCCATGAAATGGTTGTTTAGCACATTAATATATTATACATGAATGGGATATTCTCTATCCATCTAGAGATCATTCAATCATACTTAATCGATTAATAACTTAACTTGGTTCACTTCACCACCTAGCCATAATTACCAAATATTAGAAGGCCTAGTAGACCAGTGAGCACAGAATCCTAAAAGGATTTGAAATCATGCTTCCAAACTAGCATGATCTCCCCAAAATATAGAAAAAATTGATCCATGTAAGTATATGGCCTCATGTCAAGGAAACTTCCTCATTTGTGAATTCATTTCTACAAGGCTAGTCTTCTCCACCTTCCCATATAAATCTCCTATGATTTTCACGTAAGGTTGATAAAAGTCAGTTGAAATGGATTCTTAAATATAACAACTAGTTATTTTCTTCTAGATGTTTTTCCCATGGTTGCAAATTGTCTTTGATACATGAATTCAAATGGAGGTAAACCATGGGGGAAATCGTGGCCACCAAAAAGTAACTCTTCAATTGTTATGGGATCTAACATGATCAATAGCTATTCTTAGGATAAACAAAGTGAGAAACTTACTAAAAGTTGGGATACTTACAGAATCATGTTGCATTTATGGTTGTTCCTAGGAATAATATTCAACTAAGCATGTAATGGACCACTCATTGGCTTGTTTATACTTTAGTTGGCCAACATTAAACTTGACTCAATGGATAACTAAATAAATCTAATCAACTCCTAGGGTGTCACACAAACACTTTACCTTTAATCATTGAAACTTTCGATTGAACACAAGACCCATGACCTATCCAACGTTCACAAGTGAACCAGGCGTCCATAGAACATGATTCCCAAAAGCCTAAAGGTTTCACAAGTGACGTGATTACAATGAAAGTTTTCTTTCAACTAAATTCCAACCTTTAACATAACATGACTTGACTTATATCTCCCCAACCACAAAGGGTCATACAATACTAAACTAATTACTTAATAAACCAATATAATTTTGTCCCCGAACCAAAGACTCTTACAAAGGATTAAATCAAATAACCACACACACAAAAACCTACAAAGTAATGAAAAATAGGCTCATCTAGTTCAAACAAACTTGTGAAACAAACCAAAAACAAAATTGAACTACCTTACACAAATCCATTGACAAGAGTACAACAAAAAATTTCATGTAGCCAAAACATAGGGCTTTAGTTGAGCACCGTTCACCCATCCAAGCTTAAGAATACCATCAAGTTGGGCCAAATGAACTACACCTAAATCTCTAATCTTCACAACTATAAATGGTGTTATCCAAATCATTTTAAGTTTTATATTATTGTTCAAATTTTCTATCATATAATAAGACAAAAACTCCTTTGGAAAAAGTCTTGGTATTGATGTGGTCGTCATGAGACACTTTATGTCTTTCTTTTTCCATAGATTGATGAAAATCAACCATAAATATAGATTCTTCTAACATCATAAACTTTTCCACTCATTCTACAACTAAATATGGATATATCATATTTGTAGTTGATGCAATATAAAGGTTAGGTACAACGAACTCTGCAAGAACAACCTCTTGACGATACACCAACTAAAATGGAGTTGACTTATGCAACTTCTTGTTAGTGGTCCTATATGCCCATAACACTACATAAATTGTTTCATCTCAATCATCTATGTTTGTAGAACATAACTTAGTCAAGTGCTTCCTTAAAATATTATATGCTTCCATAGTCCCATTAGCTTAAGGATGATAAGGGATAATTTGTTTATGTTGTATGAGAAATTCCCTAGTTAAGGTTGTTACAGTGGTGCTCAGAAAATGCATATTGTGGTCATTAGTTAAACTCCTTGGATATCCAAACCATGTGATCATATTCTCAAAGATTTAAAAAAAAAAACTTTGTGGTATCAAAAGTGTAATCCTTCATAGGTGCATCTTCTATTGATATAGTGATATAGTCTATTGAAATTAATCATATATCACATATTAGGATGGAAAATAGGAGGGTTGACCGGTCCAACAAATCCAACAACTATTTTCTCAAAATGTTGCAATGCCCTAATTGGGTTCAAGATTAGCTCATCTCTCCTAGAATTTTTACCTAATCACTGATAGACATCACAAACGTAGAATACTCCTTAGAATCCATAAACACCATAGGCCACCACAAACCATCCTATAAAACCTTGTGTGTTGCTTTTTTACTTCCAATACACCCTCTTACAAATCTGTGATGGCATTCCCACCAAATATCCTTCCTTTCATGATCCATCACATAACATCGAAGAATTACATCAATACCCAAATTGTATCATTTCATGTAATTAACTAATAATCTACAACTCTGACCACTAAATGGTGTTTCTGAGTTGCAAAACTAATCTTTTGGATTAATGCTAGTAGTTAAAAATAAAGTAGTCTCCACCAAATAGTCAAGGAAAAACTCTACTTTGAAAAAATATTCGTTTGGATGTTGATCGTCCACATCACCCTTTAATTCTCCTAACTCATCCTAGAAAGATGATTAGGTCCTACATCATGGTTGCTAGGTTTAACAATAGGTTCAAGTGAAAATTCCTAGAATAAAAGTAATTGTCTATAAATACAATCCTCGACACAAGCTTATTCATCAAAAATTTGAAATCATAATAAATAGTGTAAAACCTAAAATTTCCTCCTAAAATTCCATGCTTGAACTTTTGTATATCACAAAACATAGCAATTTCTTCATTTTTAGTAATTGTATAGTTGTGATCAACTTGGGAAATCTTTTAGCTTGCAAAGTAAGTGTTGGCAGGGGTTTTGGGTAAGTGAGTTGCACAGCATCACGGCAGCTGCGCAAGCTCACGCAACACCGCTCAAGGCCAGATCAGCACGATGGGCGGAAGAATAACCGCCTTTGAATATTTAATGTATTATTGACCACATTTTGTGGACATAGGTCATTAGTGGTTAGAAGTCATTTAGAAGTGGACCTTTGATGTAAAGGCACAAGCCTATATATAGAGCTAGCTTTGCAATTGTAAGATAATCATGATCAGCGCGATACAAGTCCAAGTCAATATCTGAGAGTGATCAATCTGTTGCTATCTATCTATGGTCTTGATGAGTCTTCTATTTTGTACAATCTGCGATCTATCTGTTTCAGATACTAAATTTTGGGATGTAATCAGTCTCCAGTTGTGAGAAGAATTATCTATTTTGGATCTATTGTGCAAAATGAATATAACATGACGGTTGTTGCCTAAATGTTGTCTTCTATTTTCATGTTTTCTCTGCTGCGATGTCAATGAGAAGTGTACTGAATTTGTTTATGATTTACCGATGTTTCTGCAATGATCTAATGATGATATCTATCCCAATTCTATCACAATTCTGATGAATGATGATGAAGCTGGTTAAAGTTGTTTTATGAATGATACTACTGCAATAATGCTGCTCCAATAAATGAATGATGTGATATATTAGATCTGTAGTTGTGAACTTGAATTGTGATAACTGTCTTAGTTTTGTCGAGTGACTTGGAGTAATCTAATAGTTATGTTGTCGAATCCGTGGATGCCATATCTTCCCTTCTTACTATCAGAAACTTGGTTTCAACAGCTCTCCCTTGAACATCTCGGGTGAGACTTCGTTTGCTCTATGAATGTTGCTGGGTAGGGTAAAACCTGTCTAGGCCGGTGCTCAGGGAGATCACGCTGGTTGGGTGTCGACAGAGTGAGAACCCCTGTCGGCGAGGCTTTGTTGGTGGGTTTTTGCCAACAAATGGATCTATTGCTAGGATTGAGTTGCAATTGAAAGGAGGATATGTTTTGGAATCTGACTCGACTGAAGATCGAGGAGTGGTTTGGTTTAAAACTATTAGAGTTTGCTGAAACAGAAAATTAGAATCCGAAGCTGTCGATGGGAAATTGGTTGGATAGATATATTCATGACGGTCCTCACGAATGGTTCTTCTGTGAGTTTCCTATCATCTTGTATGAGTAGCTGGCGAAGTTTGCTTCTAAGAAGAAAAACTTTCAAGATGGAGAGCTGACATCTTGGACTCCGGAGCTGATCCAGGAATTACAAGAAATAGACAATAAGGAATCGCATGCTGTTGAGGTGTGGTTGGATAGTATCTTGGAGGGATACATTACTGAGTTTGTAGTTGATACCAATAAATCATTTAGCGAAGCAGAAAGGGAGTTCTTCAATGGACCACGAGGTATATTTTTGTTGTCTCTGTAGCTATCTATTAAACAGCTTGTCTACGAAAAAGGTGTTCTGAAGATGGAACAAGAGTAGTGAAACGCTGGTGTGTGGAGGTTGTAGACACCGCGACGAAAGGGGGGAGACGCATGGAAAGGTAAGGGGTAGATGGGCATGAGTTCTAGTGAGATTTTGAAGCATGCTAAGGAAACAAGTGATTGTACAAGAGGAGGAGCAAGGTTTCGAGAGAAGAGGCAGAGGATAGGAGAAAGTCCTACTGTGATACCGTGAATAACAACCACATGGGACAAAGTGACCTTTTGGTGACGAAAAGGATGACCAATCCCAGGATACACCCATAATAATGGTAGGCTTGAACCCCAGCAGTAACGTGTCCACACCTCCGTGCACTACTCCACCACTAGGAAGAAACGTGCATTCTACGTCAACTTGCCCGATGTGTCAGCAGCAATCTAGAAGTAGAGTACTAGCCAGAGGAAGAAGGTCTAGAATGGTGGGTGACAAAATGAAGCTACCAATATTTCATGGAAATGACACCGATGACCCAGAGCAATAATAATTCTTGTGTGAGGCGATCTGGACCGTCCAACACATTATGGATGACAATGTTAAGAAAATCTAGCTAGAAACCACCCTTAGGGTTCGTGCACTGGATTGGTACATGAGATTCATGCTAGTTCCTCAAGGAGGTACAGTGAAAACATTGGATGAGATCCATAAGGGGTTATTTGAAAAATTCATCAAGCCGAAGTCTGAGGCTCAGTACATTACCAAGTTGAAAGAAATCAAGCAATTCCCCATTGAAACAATTTAGGACTTTGATCAATGGTTTAATATGTTGACAGCTCGATTTAGCTTCCAGATGAGTGATGTTCAGCACAAGGAGTGGTTCATCGCCGCACTTGTCCCACATATCAGACAACCGCTAATGCAGCAAAATATTGCGACACAAAGTGAGGCTCTAGAAATCGCAATGAAATTAGAAGCATCACTGGTAGGAGAAACCGAGGTCGGGATGAACCATATTCAAGCACAGTTGGCCAATCTAATTCTCCAACTACTAGATATCAAGAAGGCTAAGGAAGATCATGATGACCTTTGGTGCACCCGGTGTCATGCGGATGGACACACCAAGGATACATGTCCGGCGTTCCAAAATTATTTGATTTCAGGAGCCCTGAACCCATTGAGCTGCGCTGGTGTACCATGGTGCCGCATATGTCAGGTCTATGGGAATCGACATGAGAACTGTGACTACATGCAAAAGATGGTTACCAAGGTAGAGATTTTATACTGTACCTTTTGTCGGTCAGTAGGACACGACGATAAAAAATGTCAAGCTTATGACTTGCTCAATGAACGGACATATGATTCATACTTTGTGAAAGGTGAGGACCCCTGAGCAATGCAAGCATACCCAGCAGCGTAGGTGCAATATACACCACTGCCCCAAATGTAGTTTATCTCGTCACAACCGCAGCAGCAATTTACATCGCAGCCATAGTTTGCACCACATCCACAGTTCGTAGCGCAACCACAGTTTGTGCCATGACCACAGTATAATTAGGTACCACTCATTCAACCTCGACCACAATATGTTCAAGCTGCGCACTATGTCCAGCAACAACCAAACCCCCCACAATAGCAGTTGGCCTAGCCTCAGTTTCAACAAGGAGGATTCTAAGGAGGATTCCGTGGAGGATTCAAGGGACGAGGAGGAGGCTTAAGTCAAGGAGGAGGACAAGGTCAAGAATCAATCTAGTGTTATACCTGTGGAGTATTTGGGCACTACCAGAGGGAGTGTCCTCATGCACAGTGTACATACTATGTGGCCAACGAGCATAATGTTGAAAATTTCCCTAAGCTGATTGAAAAATGGTAGGCTGGAAACATTCCTTAGTTACAGAATGCGTAGACTCAAAACTAGCCAATGTTTCAAGTGCAGAACTAGCCCACGATGCAGAATCAGATCCCGCCATAGACTCAAAGTCAGCCGATGAACCTGCCACTAAATCAGAACCCACCATTGAATCAAGCCCAGAACCTGAATCAAGGATCGACGGTTGCAACAATTCAAGCCGAACCGCGAACGAAGGATGTCGACGTTGTGGTTGTCACTTGCGCTAGTGCGACAACTCAAGAAGATGGAACACGTCAACAAGTTCGTTTCACTGGAAAGAAAATGGTAGCATTTGATGTTGAGATGGAGAAAGCCACTTTCTTCGAGGCCAAGGATGCAATCGGGAGAAATCTAGTTAAGTTACCTATTATTGAAATGTCGTCTGCTTTTGATCCATCTATAGAGGCAAGACCATCGCGGCAGCATGGTACCTTGCAGTGGTTCTTTGAGATTTTTCTGTCGCTGACAAGGGATCCCGAAGCCCTTGTCGAGATTGAGAAGTTTCTGTACCACCAGGATAAGACATTGAAGGATTCTATGGTGAACTCCTTGCAAAAGAGGAAGACATGCAAGGAGATGAGGATGAACATCCAGATCGGAGATTACGAAGTTGACTCAGTTATTATGGATCTCAGATCAGATGTAAACATTCTGACCAAGCAAACTTAGCAGTTGATTGGGAAGCCGACATTGGGATGGTCATCGGTGCAGCTACCAGTAGCAAATCAGGTAGAGGTTCAACTCATTAGTCGCGTCTCAAACCTGGTTGTTGATGTTGAAGGTATGAAAACATATGCTAATTTTGATGTGATAGAAGTAGTTGAAGATGGAGGTTCCTATCCCGCACTGCTAGGTATTGGGTGGGTTAATGATAGCATGGCGGTTATCAATTTCAAAAAATAGGTTATGACATTTGAGAACCAAGATGTTAGGGTCATTGCTCCCATGGACCCTCAAGATGGACGCCAATATATTGAACTAGTGAGGGATGAAGCCGGTAGAAGTTGGGATCACGCCTATAATATCTCTGAAGACTATATCCACCCTATCATCGATGGTGAACTTAGATGGTGCAGCAGTAGTTATACATCCTATGATTCTGATGATGCTTTGGAAAATTGGAAAATTAGGATGCATGAGGTGCCGTTCAGGAAATGTAGGTTGATCACACATTCTCTCAGTGATGTAGCAACCGAGACTGTCAAATTTCCAATTTATGATGGGCTTCCAGATTTATCATAATTCCTTCAAGAATTTGAAGAGAAAGTGTTTTAACCACAAAGGGTATTGGCCCTAGATGTAGCACTGAAGGCTACCCTGGCTCGATGGTAGGCGACGCACAAGCAGACGATCCATGACTGGGGACTTTGTCTGAGATTTATGATGGTGTGCTTCAGGGATTCGGAGGTCTATCATGCTGGGAGATACAATGGATGGAATTACCCCACCAGTCACTTGATGGAATGTCAGGCCTTATGGGAATCACAACCTAAAGATGAGTGGTTCCATGCTTTTTTTCATACTCTAGAGGAGATGCCAAGATGGTGGTATGTAGTTGCAGAACTGCATAGAACTATAACCACTTGGGAGGAGTCGTTCATTTGCTTTGCAAAGATGTTTAGTTTCCAGGATGCCAACCCAGAGGTACATGATGCATTGCAAATCATTTGCGACGTAGTGTTGAAGGTCATCCCTGTCGCATACCCAGTTGATCCACATGTGCACTGCTCGATGCAATCCATGATGACATGTTACAATATATCTGGGGAACCTGAATATGATGATGAGTTGTGAAATGTTAATATTTTGGAATCAAAAGGAAGTCGCGATGTTGCAGCGCCAGACATGTCGACGAATTCGATGATTCAGCCCCTGAAGATCAGGAAAGTCAACATTAAGTCAGAAGAGCACCTGAAATTTGCCAATATTGGGGACTATTAGGACGAGGAAACAATGGCCAAAATCATGGACCTACTGCATGAATTCCAGGATCTTTTTCCGACCCGGTTCTCAAAAATGAAGGGGCTATTAGGGGACCTGGGGAGATGAAAATCCCGTTGAAACCAGATGCAAAACCTATTGGACAGAGGCCATATCGACTTAACCCATGATACAAGGACTGTGTGAAGAATGAGATTGACTGGATGCTGGATGTTAGGATCATCGAGCCAGTTGAAGAATCAGAGTGGATAAGCCCTATGATGGTTCAGGATAAAAAGACAGGTGAAGTCCACATTTGTGTCAACCTAAGAAAGTTGAATGATGCCTGCATGCATAATCTGTTCCCGAATCCATTTACAAATGAGGTCCTTGAAGGAGTAGGTAGTCAGGAGATGCATTCCTTCACAGATGGCTTTTCGGGGTACCACCAGATCCAGATTGCAAAGGAGGGTCTCCATAAGACCACGTTTGTCACTAAATGGGGTTGTTTTCAATATACAGTCATGCCCTTTGGGCTGAAGAATGCACCAACAATATTTTCTCGAGTAGTTTCCATTGTGTTTAAATACTTTATTCAAAATTTCCTACAAGTATATATGGATGATTGGACAATCTATCGGCTAATTAGGGACCATCTCGACAATTTGCGATTGATGCTAGAAAGGTGTTGACATCATCAGATTGCATTAAATTCTAAGAAGTGCATTTTTTGTGCGTTGTTTGGAATACTACTCGGACAAATAGTATGTAAGGAAGGTTTGTTGGTTGATCCAGTGAAAATCATGCTAATTCTTAGTTTTTATCTGCCAACGAATGTGAAAATGCTTCGGGCGACGCTGGGGCACATGGGGTACTATCGCAAGTTCATCAAAGGATACGCTATGATTACTGCCCCTATGGAGAAGCTATTAAAGAAGGATGTTGCATTTGAGTGGAGTCAGGAATGTCAAGGAAGCTTTGACACACTAAAGGCTAATATGGCCTCCGCACCCATACTGGTATTCCCTAATTGGAACAAGGATTTACATGTACATGTCAACGCCTCTTCTGTTGCGTTGGAGGTTGTGCTTATGCAACCAGGTGAGGACAACTTGGATCACCCGATTGCATATGCCAGTAGGAATTTGTCATTTGCTGAAGGAAATTACACAAAAACTGAAAGAGAAGGCTTGGAGATGGTTTATGCCTTGCAAAAGTTCAGGCACTATTTGTTAGGCGGTCACTTCAAGATGTTCACTGATCATTCTGCCTTGCAATATTTGATCAATAATCCTATGTTGGGGGGGAAGATCTTTCGGTGGCTGCTACTTTTTCAGGACTTTGACTTTGAAATAGTTGTTAGGCCAGGATGGTTGAATGTTGGTCTTGATCACTTGTCTCGCATTGAGACTAGAGAAGAACCTACCAATATTTATGATGGATTGCCAGATGAGCAACTGTTTCATGTCGATATCGCAGATGATCATTATGCCCCAATAATTCAGTTCTTGGCCACTGGTGTTGCCTCTGAGAACCTGCCAACCAGTCAGAAGAAGCAGTTGGTAGTAAAGGCTTCATATTTCCAGCTGAATGATGGCTAGTTATACAAGCTTGGACTAGATGAAATCTTGCGACGGCGTATCCTACCACATGAGCAGGGACCCATTCTAGAAGAAGCACATGCAAAAATCGTGGGAGGTCACTATGGAGGAAGGGCTACCATGCGGAAGGTGTTGTGCACCGGGATATTATGTCCTACATTGCATAATGATGCCGCAGACTATGTGCAAAGTTGTGATGTCTGCCAGTGCATCGGTAAACCATGGCGGCGGGATGAGATGCCACTTGTGCCACAGGTAACTCTAAAACCTTTTTATAAATGGGCCATGGATTTTGTGGGTCCAATTAATCCACTAGGGAAGAGGACTGGTGCGCGATACATCATTACTACAACTGGCTATATGACCAGGTGGGCAGAGTCCGCACCAGTTATGAATCGTACCGCTGCGACAGCAGGGAAGTTCATATTTGAGAATATTGTGACATGGTTTGGGTGTCCCATGATATATATGGGTGACCAGGGTAGTCATTTTATCAACCACACGGTGGCGGCACTAACTGAGGAGTTGCAGTTGCAACATAAAAAAAGCACACCATACCACCCGCAGGTGAATGGGGCTATTGGAGCATTCAAAAAAAATTGGAAACAACATTGACAAAGGTATGTAATGCTAATTTCAATGACTGGGACTTGAAAATTCCAGCAGTTCTATGGGCCTATCGCACCACTTGTAAACAGCTGATAGGACAGACACCATTTAAGCTGGTATATGGGAAAGAGGCAGTCATGCCCATGGAATACATTGTTCCTAGTTTGTGCATCACTGTGAAAACCGGCATGGATGATGTCAAAGCATTAGAAGAGTGCATTGTGCATTTGATCCAGCTTGAAGAGGATCAATTTATTGTAGGCATCCACCAGCGCATTGCGAAGGATCGATAGAAGGCGTGGCATGATCGTCACATTAAGCATAAACAGTTTGCGGAAGGAGATTTGGTGTTGTTATACGACAACAAGTTCATGAAGCATCCAGGTAAGTTACAAATGCACTGGTTAGGCCTGTATCTTGTTCATTCCATTACTTCTGGAAGTGTGGTTCAGTTACAACAATTAGATGGTGCGGTACTGTTGATGCTCGTCAATGGGAGTCACTTAAATCCCTGTAGGATGGGGTCAGATCTGTGCACTGCTTGAGGCACTATAAAAAAATAAAAAAATATTTTGTTAGATAGAAGCAAGGTGAGCCTATGGGAAGAGGCCGCGCAAGGATAGGAGTTAGTAGCGACGGAAGGGAGACCACCTGTGATAGTCATAGGGCTATGGGTTGGTTAAATCAGTAATAAATGCAGGTTGTTAAAATAATTAGCTGGCAGTGCTTGTTGAAGTGACACGCATTAATGGTCGATCCGACCATTAGTAGGGTGATATTGTCGGCAGATTTGGTGTCATTACTGCTAGATTTGGTCATGATGGACACAATGGATTTGGAAATGATGATTTTGAATTGGGAAATGGCTATTAAAAGCATACGAAACGCAAGAGGAAGGCATTTTTCAGAGCAGTTCAGTTGAGTGAGAAAAGTGTTGAGCCGAGTACAGTTGAAGAGTATTGAGTGCGAGTTGCGGAGTACGGCATGCTGAGTGACCTCGACGCAATTGAGATTTCCAGTGAGCAGGAATCCCCCATTTGGCCCACAGTTATTGAGGAAGAATTAATGAGCATTCTGGTAGGCTCTTCGTTGATCCCCAAAGAAAAGCGAAAGGCTCAAAAGCCGAGTTCCGCACAGCCGTAGAAGACGAACGCCCACACTTCAGCTGCAAGGAGAGGGGACTGCACATATTTGGCCATTTAATATCTTTATCCTACAATCATAAATATATATTCATTGCTCCTAGAAATACCATATATTTTTTTTAGGAAATATTTGCAGAAATATGTCTTATTATTCTTTTAGCAAGGCTTCAATCTCAAACATAGTTTGTTCATCATGGTAATATTTGATGGACTCCATTTTGGGTCATTCCTCACTCCCAATGTTTACTTTTCACAACTTCATAAGTTGATTACATGATTCACTAGCACCACCCTTACTCTTCTCCTTAAATTCTCTAGACCCTTCAAAGTCCTTGAATGATAAATGCCTCAAATCCTCCAAATCATTTGCATCCTCTCCATTTGGAGTAACTTTTCTACAATAAAGAGGAAGGTTCAATTGTTTCATAGGTTTTTGGAAAGCATACATCTCCTAGTGATAAGGAACAACATTAGAAGAATGAGTGCTCCACAAGTTCTTTAGTAAACAAAATTTTCTTAATGAGCTTCAAAACCTCAGTTACTTCAAGGAACTTACCAACAAAAGAGAAGTCTAGACTTCATAGAATTGTGTCTAAAGGACGACCAAAATCATAGCCCACCTTCTCATTTCTTCATGTATGTACCAAAACTTGGGAATGGTTACCAAAGAATGAAAGAAGCTGTGAACTCAAAAATGAAGCTAAAATCCTTCTCTTTCCCATCTCTGGGTGAAATTATCAATATGAATGAAAGGATTTGTGTTTCCTTCATATATGTTAAAAACCATATTATATTTCTAGCCCTTACTCAAACATAGATCTTGGCATTCAAACTTAGGGAGAGGAACAAACTTGTGCTTCATTGGTGTGTGTATAATAAAATCCATCGAATAAAACATTTTCATAATATAACATGAACATTGAAAATGCACATGCATAGCATCAACATATGTAGAGACACTTAACCCTATAACTCAAATACATTCATAGACCATAGAGAGGATGTGTAAGACCAACCACTATAAGGAGAAAATTTAATTTCAAATAGAAGTGGGGAATATTTTTATAAGGGGGTGACACATCTTGATAGGTGTGGTTAAAGAATATATTTGATTGGATGGTGATCACAATTATACAAAAAGGTATGCTAACATGAGTGGGATATTAAGTCATGGAGGTGATGCTTCTAGGCATGTTGACATGATTGTTATAGAACTTGGAAATTGTAACCAATGATTTAATGTTATTGTTATATCAAATCCGCATTCATGGACCGGAAAACCATGCAAATATGATGTTGGATCACGTGAATAAGGATAACAATAATGACAATTCAAACTATAGTTTGATTATTCCATTGCATAGTATAAATAAAATCTAAACAATGAAGTTGGTTAGTGTTTGGAATAATATCTTTTATTTTATTCCGTTTTATGTTACAACACCAAGAGGTTTGATGTCTCTACTCATTTGATCTACTAATCCATTTCTCTTCTCTTAATGTCCATGTATGTTTTTTTTCTAATTTTCGTTTTGGTTTTGCTTTTTCATCTTAAGTTGTTGAGCATTCACTCAGAACTCTATGCTCTTCTTAGGTTATGCAATTCATTTTCAAATTTTGCTTGAAATTATCATATGATGAGATGATTTGAATGGAGAAGTTACTATCTGTTCATGGTCAAAATTGGCTTCATTTACATGTATGTATGTTTTCTTCTTTTATGATATTGTTGTCTTAGTTTTCTTTATTGTCCAAGTAATTCTATGGAATAAATTCAAGGGAGTGTCAAAACTTGTTTTCTCAAGATTCTACCTGATTACTTTGGTCGAGTGAAGTTTGTTAATGGTGCTCATTCTTCACAATGGGAACTAGTATGATATATTTAATCTAACTGTACCAAGAATTTAGTAATGTCTTAGGGGACACAAACGTTTGTGATCAAATGTTCTTCTTCCGTGGATCATATCTCAAGATTTCAACTATGACGCCATTATACTTTTTATGTTCACCAAGTTCCCAGGAAGTAAGATGATCATGTTAGATATGGTCAATAAATAATTCGCAAGTGTTTGTAACCAAATAAGGTTGACTTCAGAGAAACAATACTATAATCCAAAAAATAAATATCATGTCTAATGAAGAAATTTTCATTTTTGACCAATTGGTCTTGCATAATTGTAAAGGGAATAGAAGGAACCCTTAAAGTTTTCAAAGAAAACACAACTACATTTATGCAATCTTGGGTTGACTCTCTCACCCCCAAGCAATTAAAGTGTTTGGGTGGAAACATCAATTATGTGGGAAGAAACATCATTTGTGTATCATTGTTGGTTAGCTAATGAGCTATTAACAAAAACGCATTGAAAATATTTTGAGCATAAAGAACTTAAAAAGTGTTGATCATAACCTTCCATATGATATTTATCAATTTTATCACCAATTCAAGTCAACAAATGGATATATGCTTGATCAAACAACCTGGATTAACCTCTTAGCGAATGAGCATGCCATATAAGTAGTTTCAAATGTATACAAGGAAGCCAAGGAAAAGTTAATTAAAAATGTCATATCCATGGTAAAGAAAGAAAGTTCTATAATTATCAACAATGGAAGTTTGAATATGAGATCAATGAAACCTCATATCTCCTCCAATCATTCCAACTTGTACCAATTTGTTGGTGTTAGTTATTGTCAAATGTAACAAAAAGATACTAGTAAAAGTATCGGTACTTAAGTTTGGCAACTAATAAAAATATTGTTGTACAATACATATTATGTTATACATGAATTTAACTTGTTCATGTATAAGAGAAATTAATTCAAACTTTAACCTTTGTTTCTGGTAAAGCTACATAACGATATCTCTACATTCATAATTTTGGGTTGATATTAGTGAGATCAATTTTCTTTCCTTTTTTCCTTTTTTTCTTTTTTAATCTTAGGAATTTCTGAGTATAGATTCAAGTTATATAAAAGCAATGCAATTAACCAAATATCATGTACTATGGTAAATTCTCTAATATCCTGGGTAACTATGGATTCCGTAGTCATAAAATTTAAAATATAAGGTATCGAAAAAGTCATTTTCATTCATCTCCTTATAATGAGTACAGACTCATATATATTTAGTAATTTTAAACATTAATTTACAAAATATTACAAACTATATTTTTTCATGTTTTATGGTCATAAGTGTATGTAAATTCAACATCTATAACCAAGAAGTAATTCCTATCGATATGTTGGAATTCTTATATATTGAGAGGGGGGGTGAATCAATATATAGTGTAGATTATACACATTTTTACTAAAACAAATTATGCTATAATTTCAATTTCAATCAAAGTAACAAGAGCCACTAGTGCGTGAAGAATTTGTAAAATAACTTCGTATATCTATATATAAAATATCACTACATTGAAATATAGGAGACATAAGTCTCCAATATGTGAGCACCAACTCACTCAAACACCAATCTGATTGGGACACCAATACCACAAGCTAGCACCAACTTGTTGACTACATGAACCAACTGATAAGGACTCCAATCCTCTACGCAAGCATTAACTTGTTGATTTCAGGAACCAACCTAAGACGATCTCAATATTTTTGCCCAAGTGCCAACTTGTTGTGTTCATGCACCAACCTGAATGGAGACTGCGATCTCATGTTATTTTTCTTCAACACAAACTAAAAGGAAGCTCAAAATCCCTAACTTTTATTCTTCAGCACCAACTAGAAGGAATCTTCAAATTCCTATCCTTTCCCCTTCCTCCCACCCTGATAAGAATATGTTACTACAAAACTGTGACTACAATGATCTGCGATCTACGTCTTCCTTGTACTCAGCAATATGCAACTTCTGTGATCCGTGTCTTCAACAATATGCACCTTTCTACAAATTATGTGATCTACAATATCTAGATTTGTGGTCTGCAACTTCTATTTACTGTATTTCTTCTTTGCACATCATAGGGATGAGTATCCTTCTAATTTGTGCACTATCTGTTGCCCTTCTTCATTGCTTTTGCGCATTCAAATCACTGTTGTGTATGCTTCTTCTAGATCAACGATCCATTGATACCCCAATAATTTTAAGCTTGCAAACTCAAAACATCACTTCTTGTTCATCTTTAAGTTTACTTCAACATTTACATCTCTTGCTTGTTAATACCCCTCCTTCTATCTTTGTGCAGTTGCTTTATCCACACGTTAGGGTTCCTCTAAGTTGGTGACACCCTTCTTCCTTACTTTTTAGCCATGCTTCTTATTCTTTTGTTGATGTGTTTTTTTGTATCCTTCTGGACTTCGAGGAAATTGCACACTAGAGGGACACTACTTAGTGGGAATTGGGCACTAGGATACCATCACTTGTGGATATTGTACACTTCTAAGACTTGTGTACATATATTTTATATACTTCTTCAAGATGGCTACAAGTATTCATGTTTTCTTCTTAATATTTGCATTCATCAATGCTTATCTTGTTTGCTTGACATAAATACTCATCTTGTTTGTTTGACATCAATGACAACACAAAAGCTCAATCAATTTAGTTCAACGTGCTATTTATAGTTGTAGAGAAGTCCATATGATATGGAAATGGTGGATAATTTAGGGATATGAGAAAAATTGATCTTATCATGTGAAGTTGGACCTAGGGGCTTAGGGGAATAAATAATATTAGGATGAACACTTAATATGCCACATTTATTTTTTTATGTGAAATACATATATTGGGAAAACCAGTAGGAACTTTCCCTCATTTTAACTATGGTACCTAGGGTAAACCATATTCTTCAAGGATCGAGGTCAATACAACAATATAATTATTAGAGCTCAACATGTCACTTACATGGAGTGATCCCAGGTGAGGGGGGTAACAACATGGTAACAATCATTACTCCTCGCCACTTGAGATAGACCTAATTGATAAATATTATGCATATATTTATCACTACATCCCTTAGTTTTAAATGTCGCAGCCCTTGATCACTTCCTTTCAATCTCAAGGAAGATAAAAGTAAAGGGTGACAAGTAACTAAGGACACACTCCCTCATACAACTCTCTCTTAGGATCGAATACCCTTTGCTTTTCAACATATTGCAGAAGTGTATATGAAAGGGTTCTGGTTATCCCATCATTTGAAATTGTTAATGTGAATACAAAATACCATCATGCATCCCCATAATAATATATCACAAACACCATTGTCAAATAACAAGAAAATCATTACTAAATTCAAAACCATCATGACATTGTGACACATAGAATATGTTAACATGCATTCTATTTGTCACAATTATTGTATAGGTTAACGATTCTTCTTGTTCTCATCATTATACTTAACTTGTAAACTCCAAATTTATGAGATCCCTTAAATGGAAACAATGATGATTTTTCTTCTTTTCCTTGTGGACAATTTGGATTGCTAGTGTGGTCTCAAACAACTAATAAAAAGTAATATTGTGAATAAAATATATCCTTATGTGACCATCCACTTGCATTTTTACCCAAAATATTTTTTTCTTCCTCCCATTTTTTATATCATCATGTGTAATCCAAATGAGTGAAGAAAAATATGAAATCCCAAATTATTGAGATGGAAATAACTTTGGGTCCTCTTGTCATTATGCTTGACTAATAAATCCAATTTTTCTTTGTTGCATGTAATTCAAATGAGCTAAGGAAAGGAAAAACCACATGTTATTGTTGAATCATGGTACTCATCTCAACCATAGCCTTTAAACCTAAGGCCATATGTGTGAACTAAATACAATTCAATTGATTTTCGGATTGTGCATAACTTAATTCCTATATTTTCTAATTGTGATTTTTCTAAGAGAAGAATAGGTTATCATTCCATAATAAGGGTGGAAGAGAAATAAAAATAAGGGTATAAAATATATCTAAACACAATTTTACCAACATGCAATTATTTCATCTGTGACATGCTCCTTTTACTCAATGAGATAATCATAAAAAAAAATTGTATTTAAAAATGGGTTGACTATAATGGTAGGAAACCCTCCAACAAAACTAAGAGATCTTACATGACTATAGTATTATATAGTATTATAGAAAGAGATAAGGAGGAGGGAGATGAGGGATAAGAGAAAGAGGAAAAGGAAGATGGGGATAATATATAGGGAGAATAAAAATAGCAGTGGAAGAGGAGATGAGGGGAAGGGGAAGAAGAAGAGGAAGGAGAGACATAGAGGGAGGGATAGGGAGAAAAGGAGAGCCAGGGAAAGGAGAACATGGTGAGGGATAGGATGGGGAGGGGTATAGAAATAGGTAAATAAGGAGATAGAGAGGGGTGGGTTTAAGGAGAGGAGAGTATGGAGGTAAGAGTAAGGAGGAACTGGGAGATAGGAATATGAATCAGGAGAGGGAGAAGAAGAGAGGAATAATAAGGAGAGGAGAGTAGGATATGGAGAGGAAGGAGAAGAGGAAGGAAAACTCAAACCCCATATCCAAATCCTAAATACCATCTCTCATTACTAAATCCCAAATCTCAATTTTTTTTACAATTGTAAATTAAAAAATAAAATGGTGAAAGAGGAAGGAAAACCCAATCGCATTTCTCATCTCTAAAACCGAAATCCCATTTTCTTTTTAAATTTGTAAATTTAAAATAAATTGGGGGGAAATGACAAAAAAAAATGCTTTTTATATCCAAGAGATCCAACAATGCCCAAAAATATCCATTGCATACTCCTTTTGAGTGCCCCATAAAACCTTTCATCTCCAAGAAACGTTACCCCGCAATTGTCTTTGGATTATGAATCTTTGAATCTTGATCCAAAAGAGAGTAGGATTTCCAGAACTATGAACGTGTAAGATGTCGATATGTAGTATCAATAGTGAGCTCACCAATTGTTTCTCATGTTGTATGAACTCAAATAGGAAGTGGTGGTGTAGGTACGCATTCAACAGACCCAACTAGAGGAAGGTGAGCATGAACATGTGGATTTCCATCCTCACTGTCATCATATGAAGATTAAAGTAGAATAGGATGGATAGTAGAAACATTGTGAATAGAAGATGACACAATTTCTAAGGATGGATCATAGGCCAAATATGAAATAAACAACAAATTATGTTCACAGGTCGAGAGACCTTCATCAAATTTAACGTCTCTCCTAGCAATAATTCCATTCAAATTAGATTGAAGAATTTTGTAACCTTTTACACCTTCAAAATATCCAACAAAAGTACATTTCTCACATTTAAGTTATAGTGCTTTCCTTTTCTCATCAAGAATGTGAGTCCATGATTCACTATGTGATTTACAAATAAATAAATAACGGTACTTGGAGCGAGAATAAAGCAATATTTTCTTGCCTCAAGATGCTCCCACATAGTACATACTGAGTATTGTCATGGCACCTGCAGGTGGAGGGGGGGGGGGGGGGGGGCTACAAGCCCCTCCCAATAACTCTCCAAAACACCCGGTTGTGATCTAATCGACAAATCTGGCTTTGTGGAACCTATCTCCATCCAAATAGGTACTGAAGAGGTTTTCATTTTTTAGGGAGAGAAGGGTCTACCCGCACAGGAGAAAAAACAGCCAACAAATCTGGAAACGGGAAAGTTCAACACCCAGACATGCATTTCACGTACATAGGATAGGCCTTGCGTTAATCTCCCAGTGAAAAGAACCAAATCCTGAGCACAAAAAATGAAGGATCACGCTCTCATAGGAAAATTTATGGGATTTTGGCCAGCTGAATAGGCCTTGCGAGGATGGATAGTAGTTAAATGGAAATTGAAATCCCACTTTGATATACAACTCGGTTCGAAAGGGTTATTTACCATAATATTTCACCACTTGGATGATAAATCCAAGGTAGAAGAAGGAGGCCCCTATTTCTTCAACGCAGCAGGTCTTTATCTCAGAAACTGGATGGAAAAATTCATCCCGAAAAAAGAAGATTTATCTTGGGCCCTTGTTTGGATCTGGATGTACTCCCTTCTACAAGAATATTGGGATGAGGAAACCCTTAAAGAAATTGGTAATACTCTAGGAACCTATGTCATATTGGCTGATCAAAAAAAATGAATAAGTACACTTCCTATGCCAGGATTTGTGTGTATATGCATGTTGCCAATGCCCTTCCAAACGCAATTTTTTTATCTCATGAAGACTCAGACTGGATCCAAATTATTGATTATGATCATGTTCCATTTCATTGCCGCAAATGCCATGAGCATGGACATATGTTCAGATATTTCCCGCTCAATAGAGCCAGTCTGGAAAATCTGAAGAATGAAGAACAAGATGTTGAAGGATTCAGGAAAATAGGGAAAAAGTGTAATCATCAAAAAGTCATGATGGAAAAATTTCAAGAAAATATCCCTACTACCAGCAACATTTTGTTGTCCTGGATAATCATTTGTAAATTCCCACTAAGGAGGTGCACATGGAAAATCTTGTTCGAAACCCCTTGATTCAAGATCCTATGCTCCAACAGATACCTAGGCAGATCAAGTCAGGATCAAGAAATCACCCAATCAATTCTGATCCTCTGGAAAATAGACTAAAATCCTTGAACAACCCTTCACCAGCTCCTTTGGAATCTTCAGCAGAGGTTCGATTAAATGAACTTATGGATGAATACATGAGGGAACCTGACCTAGGAGAGCTAGATGTACGAAGCATGGAGGATGCATGCACTTGAAAATCCTTCAACTCCATTCCTTCTCAAAAAATACAACTCCTCCAGGAGGCTCTTGTCAAAGTGAAATCTCAAAATAAACTTGTATTTTATCACCCTCCGCAAAAGGAAAAACAAAAAACACAAAAGGACAACAGGAAGAGAGGTCGTAAAACTAATCTACAGCAGTTAAATGGGTTAGGAAATGTGCTAGTTGAATCAAGATAGTATGCTCAGCTAATATAATTATTCTCCACCTCCTCCTAAGTTATCCCATGGAGATCATCTTCTGGAACGCCAGAGGCCTCAACGAATCCTCCAAGCAAAGACCTCTTATACGGAAAATTCTGCAGGATAAACCCTCTATCCTTTTCCTCCAAGAAACTAAATGTTCTGCTGAATCTTTGTCTACTCTTTTCACTGGAATTTGGAAAGGAATTCAGATCATTTCCATTGATGCTAAAGGAGCTTCAGGAGGCATTTCCATCATTTGGAATCCTTTGCAAGTCTCTCTTGGTCACTTTGCCTCCACCACCCATTCCATCTCTACTATCTTTCACACTATTGGAACCAACACAAGAGTACATCTCATCAATGTTCATGGGCCTCAATCCCCCAATCTCAAGATCCAGCTCCTTCATTATCTTGAGTGGTTTGTCCAGCAACATTTTGAATCCCCCATTCTGATTGGAGGCGACTTCAATATGATCCTCAATATGGAGGAAAATAAAGGAGTTCTAAGATCCCTCTCCACAGAAGATCGGGCCTTCAAAGACACTATTTCCAACAAATCCCTTATTGACCTTCTCCTGTCCTCTAGATTCTTTACCTGGAACAACAAAAGAGGAGGATTTCATCATATTTCCAAACGACTAGACCGATTTCTCATTAGGAATAATATCATTTCTTTTGGTGGGGTCCTGGAAACTGTCGTTCTTCCTACTTTAGGCTCTGACCATTGGTCTATATTCCTCTCTTGGAATAGTCTAAGAACAACCCTTTATCATCCTTTCTGTTTTGAAAAGTTTTGGTTAACCCGTGCTTCCTTCAATTTTACTATGAAAGAATGGTGGGCCACCATGCATATCACAGGAAGATCCAAAATGGCCATAATGCATCTGAAGCTTCAGATTCTTTGGTCTAACATTCACAAGTGTAATCATTGCACTTTTGGAAACATCTTCAAGGACAAAGATTCCATTCAGAATGAGTTGGAACTATGAAGTAGACCATCATGGACACTGGGTACAGGGTTGAAACAAAAATCAAAGAAAAAGATCTCTTAGATCATCTTAACCAACGCTGTGAACAGGAAGAAATTTTATGGAAAAAAAAATTCAAGAGTTGATTTGCTTAAATAGGGTGAAAGAAACACTACTTTCTTTCACATATCTACTATCCAGCACAGAATGAGCAACAGGATTGTAAAACTCAAAAGTGAAGAAGGAACCATTTTGGAGGAGCACGCAGATCTGTAAAAAGTGCTTTCAGGTTTTTATAAAACTTTTATTACTGAACCTGTTGCTTCAAGAGACAAACCCATAAATCAAGCCATAACACATATCCCCTCCTTAATTACTGAGGAGCATAATGTTTCTCTTATGAAAGCGATCTCCATGCTGGAAGTGGAAATTGTCGTCAAACAAATGGCAGCAGGCAAAGAGCTGGGCCCTGATGATTTTACCATCAACTTCTTCCATCACTATTGGGATTTGATAAAATTAAATTTTTTATATCTAGTGGAAGAATCAAGAAAGAAGCAGTGGGTTCTCCCTGCCATCAATTCCACTCACCTTACTCTCATTCCTAAGTAATATGGAGTTGATCACCCTGGTAAGTTGTGTCCCATGTCTCTTTGTAATGTCACTTATAAATTAATCTCCAAAGTTGTCGCTAATCGTTTGAAACCCATTCTTCCCTTACTTATCTCACATGAGCAATCTATTTATGTGAAGGGAAGACAGATCCTAGATGGCATCATCCTAGCCCAGGAAATCACCCACTCCTTGAAATATTCCAAAATGCCCGACATGCTCCTTAAGCTTGATCTCCAAAGATTTAGAAAAAATGAGTTGCGAGTACATTGAGAAAACTCTCCTGGCCTTTGGTTTCTGTCAAACCTAGACCAATTGGATTATCTCTTTAATCTCCTCTACTTTTTATTCCATTCTTTTCAATAGAACTCCCTCCCCCACTTTCTCCCCCACCTGTGGGATTAGACAATGAGATCTGCTTTCTCCCTTCCTATTCATTCTAATGACTGGAGGATTGGGAAGAATGCTTAAAGCGTCCATCTCTTCCAACTCCTTAAGAGGTATTTCTAGTCATGGAGCTCCCCTCAATGTCTATTAGGAGTTTTTGGATAACAACCTTCTCTTTGGTCACCCCTCTGTTCAGGAAGCACGCACTTTTGAATCCACTTTGGACACTTTTTCTAAAGCCTATGGCACCTCCATTAATATGGCTGTAATGTCTTGGTTTTGACCTCATTTGCATGATGTATATAATGTATTTAATCATGGTGAGGAGCTAAAGGCAAAAGCCCTGCCATCGATTTGGTTGTGTATGTTTCGGCAATAGGGATAGTTGCCAATGGTACATCGTGCTATCCAAC
This sequence comes from Pseudotsuga menziesii, assembly GCA_001517045.1. Taxonomy (NCBI): domain Eukaryota; kingdom Viridiplantae; phylum Streptophyta; class Pinopsida; order Pinales; family Pinaceae; genus Pseudotsuga; species Pseudotsuga menziesii. The sequence continues at coordinate 48,283 of LPNX010488768.1, read as the reverse complement.
ACATTTTGGTTGGAATCATGTAAATACGCACATCAAATAAAAATAAACCACAACCAGCTATGTTAGTGCAACGTTGAATGAAAATGGCATGGTTCCAAAGGATAAGGGATGGGGGATGTCAAACCTTGGCCTATGAGGGAAAACCCATGTGTTGCCACCTTGTTTTGTTTGCCACCTTCCCTTGTCTCATCTAACCTCTTCAATGTCTTGATTTTGTTAGTTGGGGGCAGTTATTGCATGAGGAAACGTGGGCATGGGGAGGCGTCGGTTTTGGCAGGTGGCTGTCAGTTCAGACGGTATGCATGCCCAGCGGAGAACCATCATTTCTCTCACGCCTGGTCACCATTCTCCCCGGGGGGGGGTCCTCATTCTCGCGGTGTCTATTCATTCCTCACGTAGAGGCCACTGTCTGTTCTTCCTCACGCATGGTCTTCACCTTCACGGTGGTGGTTTTGTTCATCCTCATGTAGAGTCGTGGTTGTTCATCTTCACGCGGAGGGTTCTCTTCATGAACAGGCGGGAGACCTTCGTTGCTACACTCACGCAGGAAGGGATTTGGTCTGTCTATTCCTCATCTGCGCGCAGAGGGAAGCAATTCACTCTCATGGTTGTCTGTCCATCTGTGTTCATAAACGGAGCTGTCCCTCCTCATGCACAAGCTGAGAGTATGTAGTTCCTTCCCCAGTGGGGAACTGGGTAAGTCTTTCCATTTTCTTAATTGTTCAGGATGGACTGTTGTTTGCGTTATGTGGTGATTGTGGTTGCTGTTACATTGTGGGACTGTTTTCTTCCCTGTGTTTTGTTGGCTGTGGTGTTCATTTTCATTTTGGCCCACTGTGGATTTCCAATCCATGGGTTGAGTTTTTCTCTGTCCACGCTGGGAGTTGGCCCCTCCTTTGTTTGGGACTGTGTAAGTTGCCTAGCCATTACCTTGAGGGATGGTGTGTGCTGTGGGTTGTTGATTCCAATCTGTCGGTTGATTTTTACCTGTTTTGGGACTTTGGATTGCTGCTATCATTCATTGGGAAGTTGGGTTGCTGATATACCCTGGTTTGGGTGTTGTTGCTGATTTGTTTTGGCCACGTCAGGGCCAAGAACAACTCTAAGTTGTCTTGTGGCTTGAGCTGTGCTCATAGTTTGTTTGGGATTATCCCTGGTTTCCCTTGCCTTCTTCACAGGGCTGTGAAGGGACTGTGTTGCTGCGGGTATGCAGTTGTTGGTCTTCGGACGGTGCTGGCTTGGCTGATTGTGGAAGGCCTGGTAAACCCAGCGGTGTTGGTTTGGCTGATTGTGTCCCCTGGCTATGTGTAAGCTTGCCTTGACCCCTATCCTTGGAGGAATCATGCCCAGCTCGGGGGTGGCAGTGTGCTGAGAGATTGATGAGCACGCTGGCCTATGGTTGGGTGGAATGTTGCAGCGACGTAGCTAGTTGCGGGATTCTTCATCAAAAGATAAGTGTTGCTGACTGTTTCTTCTCTGCAATTTAGTCTATTGTTTCAAATGAATTAAGATGAACATGTGAATGATGTTTTATGTATATGTTTGCTTCTGTTGTATGATTGAATATTTATGCATTGAGTAACTGTGCTTGTATGATGATGGATTCTTCATCTTAGCCTGCATCTGGTTATCTGGTATGCATTATGATTAAGCTTTTTAACTCAGCATTTATCCTTTTTTATGTTCATGGGGCTGTTTTCCTGTATGCATGGTGTTGGTCTCGTCCTCTTCGCCGATCTAAGGGACGGGGACGTGAGAATGGCTAAGTCTCAAATCTTCTTCTATAATACTAGCATCACCAGCCAGCGCAATATTTCCAGAATTCTGAAGTTTCCTGTGGCCATTATGTCCTTGAAGTATTTAGGATCTCCACTCTTTGACTCGGAAATCAAGCATTCCTCATGGAATGAAATTTTGGATAAGTTGAAAACCCGAATTACCTCCTGGACCTTTCTCTCTTTAAATATTCCCAGTCGTTTAGTTCTTCTCAAATATGTGTTGCAATCCATGCCTCTCTATCTTTTCTATGTCCTTGTTGCTCCTAAATGGGTGCTCAAGCATATTAAAAAACTTCAAACAAAATTTCTATGGGGGTGTGATAAGAACAAGAAATCATGGGCCCTCGTAAGATGGACACATGTTTGTCTTCCAAATCTTGAAGGGGTCCTTGGGATCAGGGACCCTGAAATTAATAACAGGGTACTTTCTGCCAAGCTCTGGTGGAAATGGATATCCCAAAATCATACCCCCTAGGCTCAACATTGGAACTATAAATACAGTAGAGATTGTACCCCTGCCAATATTGTAATATTTGATCAGGATCCTCTAGGATCCTCAATTTGGAAAGCGGCCAACACCTAGAGAGATCTTATTCAACACCACAACTTCTAGGAAATAAGGGACAGGAGTTATGCCCTCTTCTGGCATGACGCTTGGTAGCAACTCCCAAGCTTCAGTAATAAATATACTCAGGAATACATCCAAGATTTCTTACAGATAAATTACAATACGCTTTTGAAATATATTTGGACGGAAGATAATTCTTCTACTTTTAAACAATGGCAAACTTCCAGTAGATGGAGACACAACCTTGAGTCAGAACACTCGGAGTATATTTGGCAGGGCATTCAATGATGAAGGATTCGAATCAAGCATGGTCATGATATCATCATATGGGGTTATGGTACCACTAGTACCTACACGGTCAAAGAGGCGTATTCTCTTTTAACAGCTAATTAGAAGGAGCCTCCCCTCATAAATTGGCGAAAAATATGGAATCCTAATATTTGGCCCAAGGTATCCACATTTTTATGGCTGTTATCTCACACGTGTATTCTCACCTAGGATAATCTTCTCAAACATGGATTTCATGGGCTTTCATGTTGTGTTCTTTACAACATTCACTCTAAATCCATTGATCATATTCTGGATTCATGCTCCTTTGTTAGTTTGTTATGGGAAAAATTCGCATAAAATATAAGATGTTCCAGGAGATTAAAAGGAAACACTACTGAGACTCTTCAGAAATGGGATGAAAACCCCTTTCAAATATCAATTCTTAATCTTCTTTGGAAACTAATACCTATCTTCATCACTTGGAACATCTGGAAAGAAAGAAACCTGTGCATTTTTGTAAGCAAGCAAAATACTCTGGAGGAAGTTTGGCATATCATCCATAATAACCTTCAGTAATCTCTTTCCTCTCGACTTTGGAATCAAACCAACTTTTCAATCTCTCCCCTTGAGAAGTGAATGTTGGGTAACTGGAATTTTCATCTTACCCCCCCCCCGACTAGGACTTCTAGGTCACCAAGAGTCAACATTGATATTCCTAACCTTTGGTATCCCCCTACTAACCGTGTATATAAACTTAAATTTGATGGGGCATCCAATGGTAATATTGGAATTTTTGGGTTTGGAGGTGTCATTAGAAACAATAGAGGGGATATTTTGTTGATCTACCACGAAAATATAGGCCATACCAGTAATAATGTTGTTGAACTGTACGGTATTATCGGTGTCATTGGAATCATTGTTAAAAATAAAATCTTCCACTTAATGGTTGAAGGGGACTCTCAGATCATACTCTCATTGGCGGCTAAAATAACGCATGGTTGTCATACATGTAAGCTCTCTCCTAGTTAGCAATTGGAGCATGGTCTAACTCATCTACCCTCAATTATCTCACAAAATCAGGACTTTTTCTTTCACCATGTGAAACGCTCTAACAAATCTTTGGTAGATTGTTTAGCTAATGAAGGAGTCCTCTATAATTCATCTTTTACAGAAGGTGGGCTCAGTAGCATCAATAACACTATTCTAGTCCACAAATGTCAAAATCTGGGGCATCAAATGATTTCTCTAGCTCGGATGCGGGTGCCACATGTCCCGTTATTGGTGATCATGGCCTTGGGCGGTGGGCTGATAGGGTGGAGAGGATCTCACCTGGCATTAAGGCTCCTCTTCATCTCCCCAAGTTGCAGTTAAGGTGCACCTATGACGAGGTCGAGGTTATTTTCGCTGGCACTAAAGGAAGTCCTGGGAATTTACACTCATCATCCGGAGATGGCACTGCGGTCACATCAAGGGTTGGTAGACCTAGTTTTACATCGCATTGGGTGTTGGAAGGGGCATAATCGCCTTAACTCTCCATTAATGGATTCTCGGCTCAATCGTTTTATCAACTAGTTTATGGCTCTTGCAAGGGAAGTCTCGAGGCCTCATTTGCTAGTATCATATTTGGCTCTGTCTCATAACCCCTCCTCCCGGTTTGACTCTGATATATTACGGTGGTATTTCCCATAGTATAGATCCCACATGCACTACCATCCTCAGCCTGTATCTCAGGACTATTGCTACATCTCTGGTCTGTCCATGTAGGCTACTTTGTACACCAATTTTTTTTCTGGACCATCAGTTGATACAGACTCTAAGAGAAAATCTAGGCCCTGAAGTCAAGATTTATCACTATGCAACCATGTCCCAACAGCATCGCATGCCCCGCCAGGGTAGCAGTGGCAGAGGAAACACTCAAGAGGGTTCACATCTGAAGCAGGAAGATGGCTACAACATTGGTTTTTCCATGTCGGTGCACACATTTATTGATGAGTGGGAAGCCAGGTTGATCACCGAACACTAGGCCAGAGGTATTGGAGGGGGGTGTCTGAATCATTACTGGATTGTTAAGAACATGATGATATCCCTCATGGAAGACATGGTTGGCACTTGGAACTATGCTCATAGTTTGGTTCTCCAGAAAAAAACCAGGTTGATTGAACTCGACACTCATCTCAACAAGCGGGATGCGACTACGGCATGAAAACGCCTTGCTATGGGTCTCTGCACACCAGGAAATAATGAAGGGGGTAGTGGAATCTTCATGGGGGAACCCACAACTTCTGTGGATAGGAGCTTTGTCCTGGTTACGCCTATCTTTTCGTCTATTTCATTTCCAATACCTTCCACCATCACTCAGTTGAGAAACAAGCGTGTGCATGACATTGAGGTACCGGTTCGCAAATCCTCTCCTCTTCCTATTAAGCATCCTAGAATTACAAATAATGAGGATTTCCAGGGGGTTTTTCTTATCATTGAGTAGAACCTAGTCCCTTAAGCTTGGAGCTAATGAAGAACCTACAGATTGTTTGGCTTACCTTTGTTTTACTTGCTTGTTTTGTTATTTTTGCTTTTCTTTCAGTATATATCCATATTATTGTATATATGTCTATGAAACTAATGTATGTTTTGAAGTTTAGTATTCGACCCCCATCTTTTGTATGGGTTATTGTGCCATATTATTTAATGGAACTTATTTTCTTACTATTGGAATGGTATCAATTATTTTACTAAAGAGGTTGAGGCTATTCCTACATATGCTGAGGGTGGAAAAATGCTGCCCCATTTTTATTTAACCACATCATCGCTAGGTTTGGGGTTCCTCAAGCCATCATTACTAATCATAATTCTCATTTTAGAGACCAAATGATGTCAAAATTAAGTGTTAATCTAGGCTTTCATCATGATAATTCAACACCCTACTACCCTCGGGACAATGGGCAGGTTGAGGCAATTAAAAAAAAATTGAAAATTATGCTTCAACAAATGGTAGGACAAGCTAAATCTAGCTGGCACTTAAAGTTATTTTCGACATTATGGGATTATAAGACCATAGTAAAAATGTCAACTAATTTTACACCATTTCAATTGGTGTATGGAATAGAATAAACTTTACTTATCGAATGTGAGATCCCCTCCTTGAAACTCCTCTTCGAACTTCTACCCAACACCACTGAAAAGGAAGAACGCTTCTTATATTTGACCAAGCTTAATGAAACTGGTCGATATGCAGCCCTCACTAATGAGGTAAATTAAAAATGAATCAAGGATCAATACAATAGATTCATTCAACCTTGTGCCTTTACTAAAGGTGATTTGGTTTTAACTTACAACTGAAAACATGATAAGTTAGGAGGTGGAAAGCTCGACTCTATGTAGCATGGCCCTTACATTGTTAGCCAAGTTTTGGAGAAGGGAGCCTATCAATTGATTTATTATGATCGGATACCTTATGGTGAACCCCAAAATGGGCTCTACCTTAAAAGTTACTTTTCTTAATAGATTTTGCATGTGTGCCTTGTACATTTTGTTCATAGAGTGTGTCTTGGTGTGGTTTGAACTTTTTGTTCTTTTGCGTTTAGGGTCTCATCCTAGTCATGAATTCTTATATAATGTCATGCTTGAAAGTGTATATGGCATTCTATTTAGGATTTGAGGACAGTGCTAGTCGACATACCTTAAGTCTTGCATCAACGACATGGGTACTTTTTTCCCTTGTCGACGATTTAGTAAGCTCATGTGGAAGTTTTTTAGGTCACCAAAGTAACAATCTTTCTGAATATCATGCAGTGATTGGATTATTGACTAATGATTTATCTAATGATGTGATTCAATTTGTGGTCTACTTAGACTCAAAAACTAGTGGTTTCCCAATTAAATATGATCTACACTATTTGAAATCCCTTACTACTTTGTCTTTTCCAAAGGGTTAATTTTCTTGAAAGGTCATTCAAATTTGTTTGATACCAACATATTCCAAGACAAATGAATACAATTGTTGATTCATTAGCCAATTACATTTTAAATTGGTATGTATCTCATTCTTATATGTTCATTTAAAACAAATGACATGTGTAAATAATACATATAAATAAGCAGTCTTTAAAAGGAATCCATGTGCAAACATCCCATCATAAACACATCATAAATTTATAAATATTCGCTTTTATATTAAGCATAGAAAATGTTTTACAAAAAGAGATCTAAGGAAAAAATCTAAATCTCATAGCTTTTAGTATAATAAGCCGACAAAAAATTGAAGCTCATGGATTGCAGTACAATACTATATGCAAACACTACTACCACTACTAGTGCTCATGATAGTACATAATGGCTCGGGCCACTCACCAAAGAAGTCGACCAAAAAAACCAAACACTCCAGCTGTATGGCGTTGCTAATGTCAAGGAAAGTCATCTATGGATATGTATGGAATGTACACGATCAGTCACTGGAGGTTCTTCTTGATTTCTTGGAGCTCTTCCTCTGCCTCTAGGTTTCATATCCCTACCTCTCTGACCGCTCCCCACCTCTTTATAGGAGAAAACCCAACTGGTCCTGAAGGTCCAATGTCTTTATAGTAAAATATTGACTCTTACTACAACAACAAAAGATGAAATATTGCAAAAATAAAAATAAATAAAGTTCTTCTTACCTATTTCACCCCACTGATATCCCTCGGGAAGTGCTAGATCTAAATCACATATTCATTACCCGCGTAAGCATAATACTCAATCATGATCAGTTGTACATGTAGCCATCTAAAAAAAACTGAGCCATAAGTGATCATTGGTCCACCTCCACCGTTTTGAGCCATCACTTTTACCCATCACAGCATGCGTGGATCCTGTGACTCAAGATGAGTAATAGTTACCTGTGGAAGGAGTAAAGGGGTGCGCTCTAGAAATAAGGATACTGTAACAGAGCCATGACCAAATTGTTTCAACTCCCCCCTCCAGCATTTTTTCAGGTGTTCTTTCAAACTTACCAAAAGAGCCTCATACCAGTTAAATATTGTGGGTGCCATGTACTCTAGAACATAAAGCATGTGTTCTCTTTTGGTCTAATGAGAAGCTCTACTACCAACTACCTTCGCGATAGTAAACAAAACAGTCTATAGAGGGTGATCCATCACATGTTTAATGGATATTTTTCCACCTTGTGACTGAGTACTCAGAGTGCGATGTTGATCAATCAGAATATATATGGTCATTCACCCCCTATCAGTCCCAAAAGTGAGCTTGGATCCCCTCGCATTGAAAGCCCTATAAGGAAGTAAATATCTTCCACATCCAAAGTAAGGATGTGAAACCCAACTTGGAAATGCTATTGATTGGGATCCCACATCCAGCTCAAATGGTCTAACAGGCGAACTTGAGCTTTCATTCCTGGAATCAGGAAGAATTTTAAGATCCCACACTCCCTTAAATCCATTACATTGTTTGGGTCATTTCCTGCTTGGGAAACATCTAATCCATGCTCTCTTTCTTTCCATATCACCATTTTGATTGAGGAAACCTGCAAGAAAATGATTGTATATAACCATTATATAGGCTTAACATCAAAATTTTCAATTTTTTTGCTTATATTTTGGTTTTTGGAGTCTTTTGGCCACCAACGCACCCCATCAATATTGACAGAGAGCCGACACACCTAATCAATGTAAATAGAGCATCGATGATGCTCTTTACCCTTTTGGGATGTACAGAGCTTATCGTTGACACCCTTCCCAAAAAGGAAAAGAGCGTCACCTAGGGAACGGTATTAACGTATAAAAATCAACCCCAAAAGATAGCTTAAAATAACCAAAAACTTGAAAATTGTCTATGAAAAGAAAGAGTATGGAAAGAGCATTTACCAGGATTTGACGAAATGCAAAATGGTTGGTTGATTCTCCTCCAATCTCCACAACAAATTGGCACCAGAAAAAGGATTCTCTCTCTCTCACTCAATGGCTAAAACAAAATGGTAAAAACTTTTTACGTTTTGCCCCTTTTATGCTTTTTGGGGTGAAATATTTTTATATTTTGTTTTAATATAAAATTATATTTATCATTGACTATTTTTTTTCAATATTTTTAGTTTTGAAGGATCTGAAACATTTATTTTGGGGATTCCAGGTCAAACTGAATGATAATTGGTTATGCAAGACTTTATTTTTTACTTTTTCATATGCCTCTTTAAATATGAAAAGCTTCTGAGTGCCTTTGATACCATATCGTGCTCGTTTAAAATGAAATGAAAATGTGTCGAGCATACTTTTATCATTTTTTGGGCTCGTAATACTTTTACGAAAAAGGAACCCCCTGGAGTTGTCTTTAATCTCTTTTCAGACTCCCAAAATAGGAAAATATCGCCAAGTAAACTTGATTCTTTCATGCTTGTAAATGGATTAGAAAGTTTGTCTTTCCAAGAATAGTTTATCCATTTTTTGGACCAATTAGACTATTTATGAAAAAGGGATACTCTAGTCAACATTTGACTAGAAGAGTTCTCCTAGGTATCATTTTATACTTTTTTGGACCCCAGGGACTAAATTTACGAAAAAAATCCATCTTGGAGTTTTCTTTGGTCCTTTCAGACTCTCTAAACATGAAACAACACCGAGATTACCTTATTTGAACTTATTAAGACTAAACAATGAAGTTCCCCTTTTTGGTATTGAACCCCTCCTTTCTCAAGTTCATACACCATGTGGGATTGGACTCATATCAAAAGGATGAGCTATATCGAGTGTTTGTTATCCTCTTCTAGCTCATTAAAAAATAAATGGGCACTCATCAATCCTGATGGGGAATTTGGAAAAAGAATGTGTCTTAGTCTATATGGAAGCAAGTCATCATCCTTAAACATGAATATAGAACTTTCTTTCATCTCATCATCTTTCCTTCGAGTCTATCCACTTTCATGAGTCATGTTACTCTTTTGAATATTTCAAACAATGCATTGGTTTCCTATTGTATTATGTAGTGGTCCCAGTCTCGCTAAGCTAATGCATCCAGGTCACCCTTTTGTTATGAATGTTCAAGATATTTATACCATCCTAATCGTTCTTTGCAGTTATCTCACCTTCATTTGTGTTGGTCATCTTTGAGTTAGTCCTAAATTTACTCCACCAATCAATCTCTCTAAAAATATTGGTCCTATTTCATGTTGATGATGAGGGAAACATCATTTCCCTCCTTCAACGGGTCTATCCTTGTCGACCTCAACACAGTATCCAATGGTTAGACCTAGAAATTAAATAAGTACCTTGGGCCTGCATGCCTCAAGGACAGTTTACCTCACTTTCAACAGTAGGATTACATTGTTGGTCTCTATTTGGAAGATTCCTTTGAATGATCAACGTCAACTCATTAATTCACATTCAAGGACTGTACTAAGGTACACCTTGGAAATCATTGTCATCAATTATGATTTCCCTCACACTTGTTAACAGCATATCACAATGACTGGTAATCAAGTGGTTTCTACCATGTTCGACATCAAAACATCTATTTACATAGATATAATCGTACCTATTGTGGGTTCGGGATGAAGACCCTAGGGGAAGTTTATTGTATTATTTGTTTCCCCAGTATGCGATGGAGTGTTTGAATCATTGCATAGATACACAAAGATTGTCTAGTGGCTATGCTCAAGTTTCAACCATAATGACATAGATCTACAGTGTGTGTTCGGTATCTATGTCCATATTTGAGTCTCATTTGTCATGGATCTAAATTATATGTCGGTATCCATGAATTGGATATCTATGCATGGATCTACAATGTATTGGTCAATATCCATGTTATGAGTCTGTCGGGATACACAGCTTAGAGTAAATGGTATTGCAAACTCCTTGTTCAACACTTCAACTGACAATATTTTGCCTCAACTTTCAACCTGCATCTGTCAAAGTATTTCACCTATCATATCCCTCTAGCTTCATACTTTGGGGGGAAATATATTACATCAAAATCTTGATGTTTCCTTGATAATGAGATGTGTAACCTTGAACTTTCCCAAATCCTTGGATTATTTGTGTCAAATGGATTGGAAAGAGGTTACCTCTTTTAGTTTTCCAATTTTGGCAACCTCGACGCACTATGCCTCTTTACATCTAGTGTCATACTTGGCGGACGTACATTGCACATTGACAATATGCATCAGTGACACTTCCCACTTGTATTCAATAGTCATCGCCCCTCCCTCATGCTAGTTTATCTTTTACAAAGTGCATCAATTATCCTTAAAAGGAAGAAAGAGAAGGTTCGAGATCCTTCCAGAAGAAGTCTCTTGTGGAGGCTTATCCCAACATATTAGCATAGGTTGCAGTCGAACCCCTAACCTCTTGGGATGATCCCTTATCCAAGGAATACTCAACTCCCTTCATCCCCTTTGGCCTATAAATACAAGCTCCCCCTCATGGTTAAGGGAAGGAACAAAAGTAGCATCCATATGCTGCTGAAATATTCCTAGAACTGAGATTTCATTAGAGGCAAGGTTGTAGTTTTGAGGCAAAGGGCTAGTTGGAATAAGTACAACACTAAGGAACCATGGTTGTAATTTCTCCCTCTTTGTTGTTAATACAATAATGACTTTTTGTTCCATAAATGATGTTTAATATCATTTATAACATTTCTCCTTACTTATTTTCTTAAGTCTAACAAATTATCTTGTAGTTTCTACTTGTTTCATATCCTCCTTGAATCTTTTTCAAGTTGTTTCCTTTTCAACAAGCATGACAACAAAACCTTGGAGATGGAAAGAACATCCTTCTGAAAATAGGTATAGATTGTATGTATTTTCAAGTAATTTGATTGATCCAGGAAAGGGCTTGCATTTAAGTCAAGTTTTTTTCTAGATCCAAATAATTTGGACTAGAGAGATTTGCCTTTGTCCACATTGACGAAGTGTCTTGGAACAACAAGTGAAAGAATTAGTCAAACAAAATTCATATTTGTAGCTAGTGAAAAAGCTTCAATATAATTGATTCCTTCTTGTTGAGAACATATTTTCACTACAAAACAAGCCTCATGTCTTTCAACTACACATTTATATGTAATTTGTTCTTGTATACCCATCGACACTTCACCATATTCTTTCGTTGTCATTATGAAACTAAATACTATGTGTCATCCTTCATAAAGGAATGATATTCCTAATCCATAGAATTTTCCGACTTATTTCAAATACATACATCTACATATGTATTTTGATCACATGCCTCTATGGCACATGCCATTAGAGAAACACAAGCAAATTTCTTAAGACTTCTATTTTTTCCAAATTCATTGATATATCCTACATCATCTATAATACCTTCAATTTTATTAGTCACCCATATGGGAAAATAGGTCCCATTTTTTGAAGGATCTCATGTACCAATATCACCATCTATGTACTAAATAGGGATTCCCAAAAAAAATTGAATCTATTGTGGAAGGTTGACTATAGGTCAATTCTAGTAAATAATTTGATTATCCAATCGATAGTCTTGTGAAGTAGTCAATCAATCCAAAATTTCACAAAATTTCCTTAAGATTAATGCTCAATAAACTTGAAAAGGAATTCAACAGATACACCTGAGGTATTCTAATCAAAGAAAACATATCTTTTGAAAATAGTCCCCTATTTTACAATGTCAAATATCATGTAGGCCCTTGACTCTTCATAATATCCTATTATGGTACAAAGATGAATCTTCACATCCAATATTCTCGTTGATTGATGAACATTGAGCTATTATTTACTTAACTAAATGTTTATAAATTAAGTAATTTCTGAAATAAGTAAAATAGTTGGATATTCTCAATTAAGCCATTTCTGAAATAACCCACATATCCGTAGATAATAAAATATGAATAAATTGATAGATAAAATGATAGGATATTACAACATAGCTCGCCTTTAATATGGCTTGAGTGTTTCATAATGAAGATTTATGTCCCTTCACATTAATAACTACTACAATAATAATTAGCAATTATTATTTTATTTAATTATTATCCTATTTATGTTCATTACATTGCCACTCCCTTAGAAAGGCTTTGTCCTCAAAGCCTTATAATATTTCTGCATCATTTTTTGTGGTGTCGCAGCTGACGAGACATGTCGATACGAACTACTAAGAGCTGACCACAACTTTTGATATGTGGATGAATCAATCCATCCCAAATTGATTTGTTGTGGACTATTGGCATTCCATACTGATCTATCATTAGGAGATTTGATCACATTGGTACCGTTATCTTTCGACATTTCCCACTTTTTAGAACATCTGTTTTTATGGTTGGGGTGTCGATATGGAATTTTCACAACGTAATTTTCTTTTATGAGTGTCATCTTTTGAGCATTGATCTGAGCAGAAAGTTGTATTTTCATCTCTTCAGGTTTTAAGGTTTCATTATGTATCTTTTCCAACTTGTTTTCTAACTGCATGTTATCATTTTGAAACTTCTTAATCACTTCTACATGTGATTCTCTCTCATATTCAGACTTCTTAAGTTGTTCCTTGGGATCTTCGTTATGCCTTCTGATACAACGATATTCTTCCTATTTGTCTAGAAGTTTTCCTTCAATGTCTTCCATAGATTGTTTTGTCTTCCGACTACTTTTCAACTTCTTAATTTTTGTGACTACTGTCTTGTTATGATTACTTAATCTGAAAATTTCTTTGGAGTGACTTGATAAAACCTTGTTGACTTTTGTCAGTTTTAACTTATGTGTCTTCTTATTGTCGTCATACTATTGCTGGAGTTTTTCTTTTTGCTGTTTATGATGACGTAACTCTGTTTCTTGATTTTCTAACTTCATTCGGACTTGCGCCAATTCAACAATGATTTTCCATCATGAGTTTGTTTAGATGCTTTATTTCTTCTTCTAATTCATTATCGCATCCATATGGTGATTTGTTGTCATTTTTTGAATTTCTGATCTCGTCTTCTCAGTTTTCATTATGAATTTTTAAACATGATATTTCTTTATCCTGATCAAATAACATTTTCTTGTTATCACTTATGGTTCATTCTAGCTGTCGATTTTGGTTCCATAAGCGACGATTCTCATTGTCTCTCCACTCTTTCATCCGCTTCTGCGTCTCAACGTCAGCTTGTATACTTTTATTGATCGCCTTTTATTGCTCTAACTCATCTATTGTTGTTTGTAGCTATGACTTGATTTAGGAATATGTAGGTGCCATTGTTTGTGACTTTGTTTTTAATTCACTTTTGTCTTCTTTTCTTTTTCTCTTTTTTTTTCCAATAATTTTGTAAAATGCGAGTAGATTGGGTGGTTGGGAAGAATAAGTGTTACCTTCTCCACCTAGGTTCAAATCTCACTTGCTTCTTTGTAGTTATTATTATGCACTTTTTATATTCAAACCCAAACCCACTTTAAGAAACCACATGTGGTTTCACTCTAACCTTCTTCTTTTTTAACTTTTTTTTCTTTTTTAACTTTTCTTTTCTTTTCTTTTCTTTTACCTCCTTTTTTTTGGGGGGGGGGGTTACTTTTACCCTTTTTTTTTTTTTTTAAGGACAAAGTCCTATTTTTTTGGGAAACCCAAATCTACACAAGGTGTAAAAAATGTTGTCAAAGGTCTGTATAGCTCTGATACCACTGTAACATCCATAGTTCGATATTCTCAATTAAGTAATTTCTGAAATAACCCACATATCCGTAGATAATAAAATATGAATAAATTGATAGATAAAAATATGATAGGATATTACAACATAGCTCGCCTTTAATATAGCTTGAGCGTTTCATAATGAAGAGTTATGTCCCTTCACATTAATAGCTACTACTATAATAATTAACAATTATTATTTTATTTAATTATTAACCTTATTTAATTATTATCCTATTTATGTTCGTTACAGTCACCCATATGGGAAAATAAGTCCCATTTTTTGAAGGATCTCATGTACCAATATCACCATCTATGTACTAAGCAGGGGTTCCCAAAAAAATTGAATCTATTGTGGAAGGTTGACTATAGGTCAATTCTAGTAAATAATTTGATTATCCAATCGATAGACTTGTGAAGTAGTCAATCAATCCAAAATTTCACAAAATTTTCTTAAGATTAATGCTCAATAAACTTGAAAAGGAATTCAACAGATACACCTAAGGTATTCTAATCAAAGAAAACATATCTTTTGAAAATAGTCCCCTATTTTACAATGTCAAATATCATGTAGGCCCTTGACTCTTCATAATATCCTATTATGGTACAAATTTGACTCTTCACATCCAATATTCTCATTGATTGATGAACATTGAGCTATTATTTACTTAACTAAATGTTTATCATTAATATTTCAATTGATTCTTTAACTAAAGCATTGATTGACACATTCATATTTAACTAAAGCTTTATAACTTGAGTTCACTTCGAATTCTCTTTCTTTCATAATCTCTTTATTGCTTATATATTTTATCTTACTGCATGGTCTATGTTTAATCATCTATCATATCACATTATACTTAGAAGAATTGTTGCACATATTGATGATTATATATATTACCTCAAACCATATAGTCATATGCTAACGTAATTCACTCCATAGGTAATCAATCTCTAGAGGAGACTTAATAGATTTATCCATCTCAGATGACCATGGTTAGTAATACGTCACATAGTATATGCACATAGAAAAGAAATGAATAGAATATGTCACATAGAAAAGCAATCCATGTTCTAAAACAGAAAAAAGTATGCACCTTGACAAGTATTGGACATGGACTCCAATACTCTCTCTTTGGAGGTGTATTTTCTCAATATAACTCTTTTGTTGATATTGGAATGATTTTAGCAACATTTCCCCTTACAAAATGGTCATGTGGAGGGTATATTTAGGAATTATAAAACTAATGAACCTCAAGAAGATAATTGGAGCATAAGAGAATTCCAATTCATGGACAACTTCTTGCGTCATTACATTAACACACTTGAGCCTTTTGAAATCTAGGTCGGTAACCTCTATTCCAAAACTCAACTAGAATAATTCAATGTGAATGTGATAAATCCATGTATAGAAAAGGACACTTCAATTGAATGAATTGGTCCAACCCATATACTTTTAATGTATTTCACATTTTTAGTGGAGTGGTGTCCGTCAAAAGTATGCAGTGTGGGTACTCGTTGGATGTGGAATTTAATTCCGCATCCAACGAGTGCTCTCGCTCGAAATGTGAGTAAAACAACACGAGATATGTTGAAAATACGAATGAAAAAATAGTTTTTTTTCTATTCCACAAAAACTCATAAATATTATTTTATTATCATATGCCAACTCAACCATTATGGTTGACTCTTTTCTTGAAATTCTATTGGTTCTTGAATTTAATGGCTCTTTTTTTATGAGGTGGTTTGTTTTCATACAAGATGGCTCATTTTCTTATACGGCACATTTTATACCTCATATTTATTCTAATGTAATTATTAAAAGCAGTAAAAAAAATGGCATGATAATAGATCCCCCGCCCCCCGAATGTGAAGTTAGGAGAGCATCATATAGCTAAAACATATCAAATGTTTTTGTAACAAGTACTTAGAGAGAGCACAAATGAGGAGAACCCTTGTTGGAGAGAGAAAGGATACCACCAAAAAACAAATGTAAGGAGATGATATACATAATCTCTAAAAATAAGGTGAGCATACCCATACTAGAGTAATAGTCAATTCAAGTACAATATGGCACCGGAGATTTATAATATGCTACAATTGAAATTAATTTATAGTACATATTAAAATAATTGTTGCTTCCATATAATATGTATGATGGAGCAATGTCTCCTAGTAGGGGCACAAAATTGCAATAGAAGAGTCCCACAATCATGGGTGGACCGGTCCATGTAGAGAGATCACTAGAGGTAAGCCCAATATGTAGGTTTATTACAATGTTGAACATGGGTCATAAATATCGGTAGTCTTTAATTATATTTGGAACGCTATCATCACCAAGTATTATCTCCATGATATGATGAGTTTAATTCAAGCATGGGAAAAACCATCCTATTAGTAATCAATTATGGAAATCACTGCTAGATCAAAGTATCCTGTCAATAATGAAAATGGGTGTCAAAGTTCTAGTACAAATCAACATGATGTGAATAGATGATTTCAAGTCAAAACACTAGTGGGAATCATGCAATCAAGATCAATGATGGGAATCCATTGTTTTCTGTGAGGTATGCACAAATGATGAATATAGTAGTAAAGGTACTATGCCTCTAAATCAAACCCATAGAGAAAATGTGTCATGTTCAAAGGAGAAATATTCAATAAAGAAAGGGAAATAATGAATCCATTAAACTATAATGAGGTAAGGAGAGAACTTATAAATGATAAGTAATTGGAATTAATGCGATGGGATAAGGGAGAAATGGGGATGAGACATATGAATCCTCGTGAATAAAGAATAAATTAAAACCATCTTGGGTACAAACCATAAACCCTAACAGGATGAATCTACCACAATAAAAAATGGAGACTAGAAAAAGAGTGTTGATCATGTAAAACCTTGGTTCGTGAATATTTAGGATGAGTTGGAGCTTCATTGGTCCACCTAGGGGGGATTGAGGTCAAATATTACCATGACACGTGTACACTCCCAATTGGATTCCTGAGCCTCACGGATTTTTCCCAATTTATTACAAGTATGTATCATACCATTTACAATATGTACTATAATAATATGATCAGTTATTAACACCATTCACATGTGCTATTCCAACTATTTTTTGTCTCGTTTGTTGTTCTCTTGCACATTTTCTCAAATACTTTGAGTGTGAATATTTCTCTAGATCCTAGCTCTCACTGAGAAACAAATTCTCACATGGTATCAGATCTAGTTGGAGCTGCAAACAAATCTTGTGAGGTTTGAGTTGTTGTTTTGGGCATATTTCTAGAAAACTTAAGTGTTTGCCTTGCAGGTTTAACAGTGTTTTTGTCAGAGGTTGCGCAAGAATAATGGATAAAACTCAAGCATTGCTTACTCCATTCAATTATTTTGAATGTAATTCCAATAGGTCATCCAGTTGAGGTCGAAGGGCCTCTACAGGGTCACCATGGGGACTGGACTCGAGCCAAACTCTGTTATGGAGAAAGCTAAGTATTTTAATAGAATTGATGAAGCTTTCGGTATGCTTTGTCTCAGTACTTCGAGGGAACTCCTATTTAATATAGAAATTATTTTCACATCGAATGAAGTTTGGTTCAAGTTTGAGTCACTATTCAGGAAGACAAATGAAATGAGGGGCTATCATCTTGAGAACGAGCTAATCTCCCTGAGCCCAGCTCACTACGAGGCCACTGAAGACTTCTTTACCAAGTTTAAAGTGCTAGTACTTCAGCTAAAACAATGTGGCATATAGAAGAAAGAATATCATCTTATCTTGTCCATCATTCCTAAGTTAGGGACTGAGTATTCGTTGTATATTTCAACATTCCACTCAAGCAGGCTTACAACTAGAAATTGGAAGATGCCTACACTAGCAGATTTCATGGAGTCTTTGACTCAGGAACCAAACAAGCTCATACAAATGGGTACCATAAAATCCCATTAGAGGAAATTTGAGGTCTAAAATGGGCCTCCTAAGGAAAATAATAAAATAATAGCTAAAATAATATTTACTAATTTTGGAGGAATAAAGAAAAAAACTACTTTTTTGTTCGTATTTTCAACATATCTCCCTGTGTTTTTACTCAAATTTCAAGCGGGAGGGCTCGTTGGATGCAGAATTAAATTTTGCATATGACAAGTACCCACATTGTATACTTTTGATGGACCCCTCATGATGCAGGAGAATCATGGAATGCCAGCAATGTGATGAGTTGGTCACATGTTGTGGCAGATTTTTGGGTTGTTTTGTTGAGTAATAGTTTGTTAACGCCGATAGGCATGATGGCGGATCATGACTCCCTGCATGGAGATCAAGCCGTAGTTTTTTGGTTGAGATAGGGACGTTTCCATAATGCTCGGTTTTGTTTGTTTTAGGTTATAGTTTAGCTTAAATAGGCAGTTTAGAAAAGTATGAAGGGTTCTGCTCTTCATATTAGAATTTCGAGTTTGCAGAGAGACGAACAGACCTGCGTCTGGTTCCGCTTGTAAATATTTTGAATACAATGAAGAAGAGATCTGACCTATGTGTTTGCATGTGTGCTTAATAGAAGGATTAGCTGTGTGATTGCAATGTTATTAGCCTAGATGCATTTACTGATTTGAGTTGTGTATTCGTGAAGTGCCGACTTCGGCAGTTTTCTGAACATCTGTGTATTTCTGTGAATTTATTGATTCAAGTGTTAAATTATTGCTTGAATGGATGAAATAGGTTTTGAATGCATGCAGAGAATTGTTAGGCTAGTGAATCTTAGATATCGCAGGCTGGATTGATCGATTATGTGATCAATACACACAACACGTTGGTTTTCTGCCTTAACCAATTTATTGCAGAGAATGAATGGTGGAGAATGAGTCTGTAGATGAAGATCTGACTGTCCAGGAGAGATCCGCAACAGAAGTTGCGAGGACGATAATGGATCTACAAAGATTTGTGAGATCCGCACCAAAGGGTAGATCAACGGTCGTGGAGAAGGCCACAAAGATCTGATGGTTGGGAAAATTGCGGGAGGAAATTTGCGGGGGAGAAACTTTGGAAACTTGGTCGCGCATCCCGCAACTTGCTTGTGGAAACAGAGTTGAGGGAAGGCTTGTTGCGGAAAGGTGGTTGTGGAAATAGTACTGCAGGAAGGCCTGTTGCGAAAACTCTAATGCAGAAACAAAGTTGCGGAAAACCCTGTTGCAGAAATGGAGTTGTGGAGAGGTGATATTTATAGAGTAATTTGGTCGTTGGCTAAATTTGGAAATCCTGCTAAGTGTAGGAGCCCCCAGATCCTGGAGGTGCTAGTTGGGTTGGTTGTGGTTGATCCCACTTGCACCATTTTTGGTATCAAAGCAGGGTAGTAATAGTATTTATTTCTGAATATTATGGATTGTAGTCCTTGAGATTAAAATTTTGTTTTCTTGAGTCAAAAGCAAGATTGATCTTACACCTGTACTACTAACATATTCTGAAGAAAAAAAATATTGCTGACAATAACATTGTGTCCAGAAGTGATTTTTTGTGCCAGGAGATGGATCTCAGAGTTGGAAGAGGTCAGGGCAGGAAAGGAAGACCTGTTGACAATGCAGAGCTAAGAGAGGAGATAAAAACTGTGAGAGAAAGGTTGGAAGTCTTAGAGGGTCATAGACACCATGAGAAAATTGGAGACACAAGTGATGAAGAGGTACATGAAGAGGAGTAGGAGACAACTGCTGAAACTCCTGAGGTAAAAATATTGAAATCAATCATTGGTGTGAGTTCTAGCTCAAGATCAAATGTGCAATTCTATAGCTGAAGCTTGAATCAAGAAGAACTGATTGACTAGACCCATCCTATGAACAAGAACTTTGATTTTGTTGAAGTGAAGGAGGACAAGCAAGTCAGATTTGTTGTCACAAGTTTAAGAGGGCATGCATCCTTGTGGTGGGATGGTGTGCAAGAGGAGAGAATATTGAAGAAAAAAGCAAGGATCAATAGCTGGAGTAGAATGACAGCTAAGTTGAGAGGTAAATTTCTTCCTTAAGATTATAAGTTGGTTTGTTTAGGCAACTGCAAAATCTTCCTTAAACAAAAATCAATGACAGTTCGGGAGTTTACTGAGGAATTTTATAAGGTGAATATTAGATCAGGTCATATAGAGGATACGCCTAAGAAAGTTTCCAGGTATCTAAACAGTCTAAGGTTTGATATACATGATGAACTAAGTTTGTTTTCATTAATATCTGTTGAAGAAGCATATCAAGTTGCTTTGAAGGCTGAGGAGAAGCTGATGATGAAGCAGAGTCAGAAATCAAAGGTAAGAGGTTCTGGAGGAAAGGAACAACAGAAGAAGGTTGAAGCTAGCAGTTCAAACCAGCAAGTACATCCTAACAGGAACAATGAGAATAGAGGTGGAAGGAATGCTTCAAGAGGAAGAGGCAGAGGAAGAGCTAGACTAGTGAGGTGTTACACATGTGGACAACTAGGTCACGTGTCATGGGACTGTCGAGAAAATATTGCCAGACAGAGAGGAGCACAAGTAGTGCAAGCTGAACCTAAAGCTCCAAACGAATTAGAGGTGGCTTAGAATTACCCTGAACAAGGTGAAGCCTTGTTGATGAGGAAATTAATTAATGAGTCAGTCCAAAGGAAGATATTTTTTAAGACAGTTTGTAAGGTTGAAGGTAAGTGTTGTAAACTAATTGTTGATAGCGGTAGTACTCATAATTTGGTGTCTAAAGAGATGGTGGAAAAACTAAAGTTGAGGAAGATAGTACATCCAGAACCCTACAGGGTTGCATGGCTGTAGAAAGTTCATCAAGTTCTTGTGAGAGAACAATGCCAAGTAAAGTTTTAGATTGGAAGCTATTAGGATGAGGTAAGATGTGACATTATTGAGATGGATGCTTGTCATGTTTTATTAGGTAGAACTTGGCATTTTGACAGGGAAGTAGTGCATGAGGGAAAGAGGAATGTCTATTCCTTTGAAATGAATGGGAAGAAGCATAGTCTTCATCCATTCAAGGGTAAGCAAGAAGAGGCTAATAATCAGTTGTTGATGATGATGATAAGAAGATGGTGACTGATTGGAAAGCTGAAGCAAATGATAATGAGGTTGAATTGACTAAAATGGTGTGCAGTGGTTGGCTAAAGGACAAAACAGATCAGCAAGATATGTCCAATGCAAGTATGGCATTGATGGAGGAAGCACAATATGAAGTTATTAAAAATAATGGGAAGTGTATGGTTACTAAAATTACCAAGGATAGTGTTGTGATAGTAACAAGCAGAAGGGAAGAAGGCAAATACATCAAGTAGGGAATTCTTGGATATCATGCATCATTATGCTAATAAGCTTTATGTTTGTTGTTGTAATAGGGAGGATGAATTATATATATGCAGATGAAGGTGAACTTATTGACAATTTATTTACAGATCAAAGGGAAGAGGATTCTGATTATTTAACGAAGTCTAAACATATGTTGGAACCAAAGGACCAGTTACCAACATAATGCTGGAAAACAAGGTTGAAGGGATTGTTCAAAATAAGAACATTGCCCAGGTTTTGTATCTTGGATATCTGTTGCAATCCTACAGAAAAACAGCAGGAAAGGAGCTCATGGACAGGAGCCATGAAGAGTTTCAAGCTGGGGAATATGATGCAGGAGCATCGTGGCATGCCAGCAATGTGATGAGTTGGTCACATGCTGTGGAAAATTGTTGGGTTGTTTCATTGAGTCATAGTTTCTTAGCGACGATAAGCATGATGGCGGATCATGACTCCTTACATGGAGATCAAGCCACGGTTTGCTTGTTGAGATAGGGATGTTTCCATCATGCTATAAATTTTTTGTTTTAGGTTACAGTTTAGCTTAAATAGGAATTTTAGAGAAGTATGAAGGGTTCTTCTCATCATATTAGAATTTTGAGTTTGCCGAGAGATGGATAGACCTGCGTCTGGTTCCGCCTGTAAATATTTTGAATAGAATGAAGAAGAGATCTAAACTGTGTGTTTAGGTGTGTGATTAATAGAAGGATTAGTTGTGTGATTACAGTGTTATTAGCCTAGATGCATTTACTGATTTGATTTGTGTATTCATGAAGAGTCGACTTCGGCAGTTTTCTGAACATCTGTGTATTTCTGTGAGTTTATTGATTCAAGTGTTAAATTTTTGCTTGAAAGGATGAAATAGGTTGTAAGTGCATGCATAGAAGTGTTAGGATAATGAATCTTAGAGATCACAGGCTAGATTGATCAATTCTCTGATCAATCGACACAACACATGGGTTTTCTGCCTTAACCAGTTTGTTGTAGAGAATGAACGGTGGAGATTGAGTCCGCAGATGAAGATCTGATGGCCCGGGATAGATCCGCAATAGAATTTGCATGGGTGGTAACAGATCTACAAATATCTGTGATATCCATGCCAAAGGGTAGATCGATGGTCATGGAGAAGGCCACAAAGATCTAACAGTTGGGAAAATTGTGGAAGAAATGTTGCGGGAGGAAAGTTGCGGGGGAACAACTTTGGAAAGTTGGCCGTGCATCTCGCATCCCACAACCATCTTGTGGATAGCTTGTTGCATAAACAGATTTGTGAGAAGGCCTGTTGTGGAAAGGAGGTTGTGGAAACAGTGATGTGGGAAGGCCTGTTGCGGAAACAAAGTTGTAGAAAACCCTGTTGCGGAAACGAACTTGTGGGGATATGAGTTTTAGAGCGGAATTTGTTCGTTGGCTAAATTTGGCAATCCTGCTAAGTGTAGGATCCCCCAAATCCTTGAGGTGCTGGTTGGGTTGGCTGTGGTTGATCCCACCTGCACCACCGCTACCCCAAAAAAAAGAAATAACTGAAAAAACGTGATGATGACATCATCATCACATTTTTTCCAAGTATTTCTTGTTTTTTGGGTAGAGGGGTCCATCAAAAGTATGCAGTGTGGGTACTTGTCGGATGCGAAATTTAATCATGCATCCAACGATCCCTTCCGCTCGAAATTTGAGTAAAAACACACGGAGATATGTTGAAAATAAGAACAAAAAATGTATTTTTTTATGACAAATATGTCAATTCAACCATTATGGTTGACTCATTTTATTGAAATTCTATTGGTTATTGAATTCCAACTCACAGGAATTTATTGTTGGCTCATTTTCTTATAAGGCCCATTTTATACCCCAAATTTCCTCTAATGAAATATCAAGCCCTTGTTGTTGGTGTATCAATTTAATCCCAGAGCAAGAAGAAATATTTGAAGCAAAAGGAGAAAGAGAAGAAGCAATCAAGTTCAGAAAGCTTGAGTTCTACCGATGGGAGCTCAAGATCTAGGAGGAGGAGAAACAAGAGAGAGAGACACACACATGTGTTTATTGTAGAGGTTCACATATTGAAAGAGCTTGCTTCAGAAAGAATATGGACATCATGACCAAGCTCCTTGAGGAGAACCATACTGCTCTTCCAGAATTTGCAAAAAGATGGGAGTGCAAGCAAGGAAATGGTAAGCATGAGCATGCATTGAGTGCATGGGTAAAACCCATTTTTGTTTTCTCTGTTTCTGGTAGCTCTATTTCTGAGTCACCTTCTGATATATCAGAACTTGAAGCCTCCATCCCTTCCTTGGAAGAAACCCTAGTCAGTTCACCAAAGATTCCTCCCAAAACTAGTCATTTTTCACTATCTTTTGATGTGCCTTCTGAAAGCCCTTTCCCAATCCAATCAGATATTTACAATTCTATTTTTTAAGATGTTATATAGGCTGATATACAGCCTATGATATCCATTGACCCATTTCTCCAATGATTTCATGACCAAAAGACCCGACAACCCTCAAGTTCTACAGTTGGAAAATCTCAAAATTTCCTAGTTTCCAGCACTATGTCACTTGTGTATGTTTCTTTTATGTCTTGTATGTATTTCATTGGTTGGAAAGCCATATTATTGGCCTTCATGGGACTTTTTTTCCATATTTCTGGAATTTCTTTTAACACCCATGGTTCAAATCTCAAATCTCCAAACCTTCCAGGTTCGCTCAATTGCAATTGTGATCTAGTTGCTCACTCTTCTCTCCCTATGGATCCATTCGCTCATTGAGACACCATACCTCTGTTATTTTATGTTGTGTATGACATATATTCTGATATTTCAGATCCTCATGAGATTTGTTACATATTTATGAAGGTGCTTCATCAAATTGGGAGAAAGATTCATGGTTTTATTCATGATATGGTAGATACACATGATGCAGATTTTGTTGAATCTTTTGATGTTATTTTGGAAAGAGTTACAGAGATATATTTTTCATGGTTGATTATTCTATTAGATCAGAGTATGCCTGCATAAAAATACATTTTTATGATGCTCCTCCATCATCAAATGATGACTATCAAAGGGCCTCTCCACATGATCTTTGTTTACAACACTTTGATGCATTGATGCATGATCTTGGCATCCACAACATCTTCACCAAGTTCATCACCGAGAATTTTTTCTTTCAGCTCATTCAAGTGAATAAGAGGACCTAATAAAGACTTTTTGATCTCTTTAATATACATTTTTGAGGGGAGGTTTTGTCCCATGAGGTTTTCCTCCTTACCTCAGTTGCATGGATCAATAAACTTTGTTGTAAAAAGGTGACTTGTGCCTTAGTTTCTGAGGCCTTAACAAATAATTTTTTAATAAGTTGTACTAATTATTGATTAAGGAGGGATGTTGGAGCAGTAATACATCCTTATTACCTTGTTTTATACCTTAGGCAATATCATTTGCTTCTATGCATTAAATTGTTATGGTTAGACTTAGAGATAATTCATCTAGGAGGTGAACTGGTTATTTTCATACCTTTTCACACACTCCAGCACTCTATATTGGTAAACTCGGCACATGTTCACCCTCATTAATTCCTTGGAGTGCTACCTCCTTGAATTTGGGGATCTAGGTTTGATTAGGGGCGTTGGTGGTGTATTTTGCCTATTTTTGCTCTCCTATGAGCATTTATTGCCACATTGAACCTCCCACTCACCTCTATATTCTCACCCACGCTTTCCTTGGACTTATTAATGCCTGGGAATACTTAACCAACGTTCACACCTTGGTTCGTGACTGTTTAGACTGAGTTCAAGCTCCATTGGTCCACCTAGGGTGGACTGAGGTCAAATCTTACCATGACACATGTACACCCCCAATTGACTTCCTGAACCTAACGATTTCTTCCCAATGTATTATAAGTATGTACCATAAAATATACAATATGTACTGTAATAATATGATCAGTTATTAGCATCATCCAAGTGTGTTATTCTAGCTATTTTCTGTCTCTTTTGTTGTTCTCCTACACATTTTGTCAAATACTTTGAGTGTGAATATTACTCTAGCTATTAGATCTCACTAAGAAGAAAATTCTCACAACAGCATAGATTATGGACTTGATTACAACACAAGTCTCAGACCTTAATACAACATAAGGTCATGGATAATAACTCCTAAATTTGTACTCTCAACACTAAAGTTTGAACACTTTATTTAACTATTCCATATTTCTTTAATCACGTAGTTAACCATTATTAATTGAATCTTGTTGATTGATGAACATTGAGCTATTATTTAATTAACTAAATCTTTATCATTAATATTTCAATTGATTCTTTAACTAAATCATTTATTGACACATTGATATTTAACTAAAGCTTCATAACTTGAGTTCACTTTGAATTCTCTTTCTCTCATAATCTCTTTATTGCTTATATATTTTATCTTACTGCATGGTCTATGTTTAATCATATATCATGTCACATTATACTCAGAAGAATTGGTGCACATATTGATGATTATATATATTACCTCAGACCATATAGTCATATGCTAAAGTAATTCACTCTATAGCTGATCAGTCTCTAGAGGAGACTTAATAGATTTATCCATCTCAAATGACCATAGTTAGTAATACATCACATAGTATATGCACATAGAAAAGAAATGAATAGTAATATGTCACATAGAAAAGCAATCCATGTTCTAAAAAGGAAAAAAGTATGCACCTTGACAAGTATTGAACATGGACTCCAATACTCTCTCTTTGGAGGTGTATTTTCTCAATATAACTCTTTTGTTTATATTGGAATGATTTTAGTAACATTTCCCCTTACAAAATGGTTATATGGAGGGTATATTTAGGAATTATAAAACTAATGAACCTCAAGAATATAATTGGAGCATAAGAGAATTCCAATTCATAGACAACTTCTTGCGTCATTACAATAACACACTTGAGATTTTTGAAATCTAGGTCAGTAACCTCTATTCCAAAACTCAACTAGAATAATTCAATGTGAATGTGATAAATCCATGTATGGCAAAGGACACTTCAATTGAATGAATTGGTCCAAATCATATACTTTTGATGTATTTCACGTTTTTAGTGGAGTGGGGTCCATCAAAAGTATGCAATGTGGGTACTCATTGGATGCGGAATTTAATTTTGCATCCATCGAGTGCTCCCACTAGAAATGTGAGAAAAATGACACAAAGATATGTTGAAAATACGAATGAAAAAAAATAGTTTTTTTCTCTTCCAAAAAATTTCATAAATACTATTTTATTATCATATGCCAACTCAACCATTATGGTTGACTCTTTTCTTGAAATTCTATTGGCTCTTGAATTTAATGGCTCTTTTTTTATGAGGTGGTTTGTTTTCATACAAGATGGCTCGTTTTCTTATAAGGCACTTTTTATACCTCAAATTTACTCTAAAGTAATTATTAAAAGCAGGAAAAAAATGGCATGATAATAGATTCCCCCCCGAATGTGAAGTTAGGAGAGCATTATATAGCTAAAACATATCAAATGTTTTTGTAACAAGTACTTAGAGAGAGCACAAATGAGGAGAACCCTTTTTGGAGAGAGAAAGGGTACCACCCAAAAAAAAAATGTAAGGTGATGATATACATAATCTCTAAAAATAAAGTGAGCATACCCATACTCGTGTAATAGTCAATTCAAGTACAATATGGCACCGGAGATTTATAATATGCTACAATTGAAATTAAGTTATAGTACATATTAAAATCATTGTTTCTTCCATATAATACCTATGATGGAGCAATGCCTCCTAGTAGGGGCACAAAATTGCAATAGAAGAGTCCCACAATCGTGGGTGGACCGGTCCATGTAGAGAGATTACTGGAGGTAAGCCCAATATGTAGGTTTATTACAATGTTGAACATGAGTCACAAATATCGATAGTCTTTAATTATATTTGGAACAATATCACCACCAAGTATTATCTCCATGATATGATGAGTTTAATTCAAGCATGGTAAAAACCATCATATTAGTAATCAATTATGGAAATCACTGCTAGATCAAAGTATCCTATCAATAATGAAAATGGGTGTCAAAGTACTAGTACAAATCAACATGATTTGAATAGATGATTTCAAGTCAAAACACTAGTGGGAATCATGCAATCAAGATCAATGATGGGAATCCATTGTTTTATGTGAGGTATCCACTAATGATGAATATAGTAGTCAAGGTACTATGCCTCTAAATCAAACCCGTAGAGAAAATGTGTCATGTTCAAAGGAGAATTATTCAATAAAGAAAGGGAAATAATGAATCCATTAAACTAACATGAGGTAAGGAGAGAAATTATATATGATAAGTAATTGGAATTAATGCGATGGGATAAGGGAGAAATGGGGATGAGACATATGAATCCTCTTGAATACAGAATAAATTAAAACCATCTTGGGTACAAACCATAAACCCTAATAGGATGACTCTACCACAATAAAAAAATGGAGACTAACAAAAGAGTATTGATCATGTAACACACCTCAAAACTCCATAAAAAACAATTTCTATAACATATATCTAAAGACACATTATTAAAGTCCCTAACTGTAACAGGGAATTATTGAACATTGAGATTTTATTGCATATCCTTGGAATTACTTGTTTGTTCAACCTTTCCTCAATCTTAGAACCCAGTTTTGACAATTGGGCTTCAATTCATTTAACTATTTTAATCCTGATTTGCTAAGTTTATTGTTCTTCCCGTAGTGATCATTCCATAATGATCATTCTGCAATGACCCTTCTGCAATGATTATTCTTCAAGGACCCTTCTGCAAATGCGGATTGTGGATTGTGGGTCTCCACTAAACTATAAACAAAATTAACCTTCCACAAATAGATGATTTCATTCCATTAGGTTCAGGATACAATTATAACTACAGTAAGCTAATTGAAAACAATTAGAATTTACATTAACATACTTCAAATCTAGATTTAACCATATTCTAAAGCATTAAAAATATAAAGTATAAACCTGACACCAACACTGGGAAAGAAAAAGTGGAGAAGTTGTTCCTCCCAACCAACTCCCATAGCAGCTAAGCTACTTGCTCCAGAACCCCCCGATTATGTTCGTTGAATCATAATAGAAAAATCTTTCAATGTGCCATCTCTTGCATTTCATAGATGTTAATCCTCGTCCAATCCTAGCATCCTGCTACTTATGGACATACTATTATATAGTATTTTTCCTACAACTTGGTCATTTATGAGCCTCATGATCTTTAGCACTCCACTAGAAGTTGTGACCTGATTTTTGGGGATGATGCCTCCTGCATCTTGAGTTCTCACTCAGTGGTTTCTGCCACTTGTATGTTTTCCTCTTGTGGGTCAGAAAACACTCTTCAACATCTATATCCACTTTTGTCCCCTTCAGAATATTTTATTAAATAAAAATGTTTTTATTACAAACTATTTTAATCTTGACTTTTCTGTCAAAAAATAATAAAATAATAAATAAAGTATTTTTCCAACATAATTAATAATAATTATTAATTCAGGTGGTATTACAGATCAAGTACATTACACCATGGAGACAAATTCAAACTCACGACATGGGTAGGACTAAATGACCATGACAACTAAGTTAGATGCATGGTGTGAGTTCAACCAAATGAACACGGTGATAAGATATGTTGCTGGTGTTTTCACACCGCCATGGGAAAAAGTGTACCTACTAAGAGTTGTGTTGACCTTAGTAGAGTTTCAAGATCAAAAGTAAAAACAAACAAAATAGAAATTAAAAATAATAATCTGATAGGTAGACAACACTAAATAATAGTGAAAGAAAATTAATCTAATATTTCTATGCATTCTTCATTAAACAAACAGATACAGACAACATCATGTAAAGGAATAAAGATTGTGTTTTGATTATAAAAATGGAATTTTACAAGAGCAAGTGTCACCTCTGAATTGCAGTAGAAGGCTCCACTACATCTGTCTGAGGGAGGGTCTGCATGGTTTCCAAGCAGTCCATGGTTCTCTGGCCACACGTCGCGTATGCGATCTCTAGCAAGGTGAGACTAGAACATGAAAGAGAGTTATGATCGCAGGGAGATTTTTGCAAAGATTGAGAAATGAACGGAGAATTGGTGTTGAGTGAAGGACCTTGAGGGTTCATTTATAGGCATGATTGATAGATTTAGGATAAGGATATGGCTTTGATTTTTTATTTTTATATTTTTAACTTTTGATTTTTTCCTTTTACTTTTTTATCCTTTTGTCTAATTTGGGCTATCATAAAAATCATGCCAAGTTTTTTCATTGAGGGTAAAAATAGAACCATCCAAAAATCAAGTCATGGAAAAGGTTGCTCATTTATTTTGAGATAATTGAGCAATTTAATTTGTAAAATAGCGACTTGAAATTTAAGACATAATTTTTTTTATTTTTTACCGATATCAAGTTTTTTTAAATTACAAGATTTCGAGGGTCAACTGGTGAGACTAATATGTGTCCTACATCCACCAAGATCTCCGAGGAGACCAAGACTTCTGGGACAACCTGTCTAGACACAAGATTCTCAAGTCTCTTAAGAACTCGTTGATTCACAATGCAAGGTTGCTACTCAACAAGATAGTTTATTTTTGGGATTAATATGTTGAGGATTTTATAGTGGTGGGTGAGAAAATAGATCTCACTCTCCATGACATATACTTCATGATTGTGCTCCCTATATTGGGAATGATTGGGGACACACAACCCAAAAGTCCATGGGACGTGAGCATGTAGGACATACTTGATCGTCAATGTGTGGGTACTGCACAACTTCACAAATATTCCTTTCTACTTTATGACATTAAGAATTTGGAGACGCATGTCATTACTGTAGCTATGGTACGATTCCTCGGGTCTATTGGTCTACACAAGATGATTCTAATGGAGAGAGTGTTGTATTGGACCTAATTTGGGTGGGCATAGATGTTCTTGACCATGATTCGATGAGAGCTAAACCAAGTCATTCCCATTGTGTAAGAATTTTAGTTTCCATCATTCATCTACACATTTTTCTTTGAGATAGCACTGCCACAAAGACCATACATAGCAGTGACAGACAATGGGACTATGGAACCCAAGATTATGCGTTGGTACAAGACAATGATTCATGAGGGAGGAGGAACAATGGGGAGAGTCTTCAATATCGATTTCTTCACATAGAGCCGATAGATTTAGTTGTGATTGAATACTACCCCTATGTTGGCATGGACTAAAAAGGGGATCATGATTTACCCCATACTAC
Source organism: Pseudotsuga menziesii (assembly GCA_001517045.1). Taxonomy (NCBI): domain Eukaryota; kingdom Viridiplantae; phylum Streptophyta; class Pinopsida; order Pinales; family Pinaceae; genus Pseudotsuga; species Pseudotsuga menziesii. The sequence continues at coordinate 17,503 of LPNX010488768.1, read as the reverse complement.
TAGTTAGGCCTAGGGACTTGAAAATATATATGCATTTTTATTACAATTGTGTCCTATAACATTAGCATATTTCATAGCTATATTTGTTACATTATATCGATACTAATGACTTGTCATATTTGTGTGCATATGTGGGACTTGTTCCTCCAATGGGTTACCAAAAGCGCCATGTTATGGTGGAGGGTATCGACCCTACCCCCTATGCATAATGATGACGGAGGAGTGCTGAGGAAGTACTCGATAGTTTACACCTAGATATAAAGCAACTATTAGAGGGTGCCATGGATGATGGGTGGCAGAACCTCAATGAGGATCTTATCACTATCTGCTTCCAAGAGCCTAGTGAGTGGAATCATGTCATGCATGTTATTGTCATAGATATCGAGGCTATTCGAGAGATGGAACAAGGATGTTTACCTCACATTGATGATGAGAGTAGTGAGGAGGATACTGAGTATGAGTCCTCTAAGTACTTTGATGACTAGTCAGCAGCATTAGAGAGTTTTACTAATGTATTTGTTATATTTTACAGAGTTGTTGGGGATCCTTGTTGTAGATATGACTCTAGATTGGATATATGACTTTTATATACATATATATACATATGCATGTGGATGCAAATTTTGTATAAATTCTTTTATCCTCTTTAGTGTGTTATGTGATGTATGTGATGCTTATTTACATGCGTATGCAAAATGATATGAAATGTGTGTGTATGGTTTATTTCCTTGTTATTGATGATTGATGTAACAATCTAGAATATTGTTATCATTTTATCTGTGACATTGTTGAGATGTCTATGTACATGACTAAATGTGATGGTTTCGAATAGTCTAACCAATTGTTTAGTGGGAAGGAACTTTATAAAGAGGCAAGGATCATGTACCTGGTAACAGTTCTTCAACTGTGTGACTAGCAGTTGGGAATCGAGATAAACACAAAGGTGATCAATGCTCATATGCAAGGAATCGGTCAAGAGACCAATCACAGTATTGTATTTCTCCTAGTTATTAGTGGTTGCACCAACACACGCGCCAAAATTACGAATTACGACATGTGATGGGGAACAAAGTATTAATGCATCCAAGGTGAGATTTGGGAAATATCTGCTTGTGTCATCAGTGTATATGGTAAAATAAGGATCCATCTAATAAAGTCAAGGAAACAAACCATGGGTATTTTATTCGAAAAAAAAAAAAGATAAAACAAAAGGAGAAAAAGTTATAATATACTAATTAGAGGATATTTGGGGTCTAAAATGGGCCTTGGAAGGAAACAAGCCAACAATAAATTCTTGTGAGTTGGAATTGAAGAACCAATAGAATTTCAATAAAATGATTCAACCATAAAGGTTGAATTGACATATTTGTCATAAAAAACTACTTTTTTTGTTCGTATTTTCAACATATCTCACTGTGTTTCTACTCAAATTTCAAGCATGAGGGCTGATTGGATGTGGAATTAAATTTCACATCCAACAAGTACCCACAGTGCATACTTTTGATGGACCACACATCCAACGAGCCCTCCCACTGGAAATTTGAGTAAAAACACATGGAGATATGTTGAAAATACGAACAAAAATAGTAGTTTTTTCTTTCTTCCTCCAATATTAATAAATATTATTTATTATTTTAACTAGTATTTTATTATTTTCCTTAGGAATCCCATTTTAGACCTCAAATTTCCTCTAATATGATGAACAAAGAGTTTGATCAGGTTAAGCGTAAGACCTCTTGAGATGCAACTCATTGCAGTGGTTATTCAAGAGGTGACCTTCAGAAGTGAAAAGGATGTGTGCCCCTTTCCAAGACATTGTTTGACAACATATGGTTCCTACCACATGGACTCGAACTTTCCCTTTCCAATTTTTTCATGGGATTGGTTGTAGACAAGGACGAGGTCTCCATACTTAAAAGTGTTAGAGAAATAATCCACCTTAGTACCATGGTCTTACACCTAGGAGGAATTTTCATTTGTCTTGTACTTATGTTATATGATCCTACTTAGGTTATACTGATCAATCTTGGTCTATTAGGTGATTTCTAGCTCATTTACACACAGTTGAGGTGCTCCACTTTGATCATCCTGATAATTGAGGTGCTTTAGTTTGATCATCCTAACAACCCAGGTTCCCTCATTGATGACAGACCACTCCTTGTCCCTTAAATCATGGAATATGTTTTACTACGGTCGCTAGTGTGTGGATATGGTTGTTTTGTTATCTTATTGGGAATTTATTGTCTCATAGTGACTCTCCCACTCACACATGTGTTCAACCATTCCTAGCACTTCATTTATGATCCAACATGGTCCATCCATGTTCACACTTGCATTCATGACTGTTTGGTATGGTTTGGGAGCCTATTGGTCAACCTAGGAGGGTTTAGGGGTCAAATCCTAGCCTAACACTTGTATGCATCCATATGGCCTCCAAGGGATCACAAATTTTCCCCATTGTATCATAAGTATTTACCATACATATCTACAAGTTGTACACTAATAGAAAGATCAGTTATTGGCACCATCTATGTGTGTTATTTTGTTATATTTTACTGTTCTCTTGTATATTTTGTGAATAACTTAGATTGTGAATATTTCCTTAGCTCCTAGATCTCACTGTGAAGCAATTATCACATGGTATAAGAGCTTTTTGGAGATGAATATAAAAACCAAAGTGTTTGAGTTGTTGTTTAGGGCACTTTCCCAGAAACTTTGAGTGTTTGCATTGCAGGTACAATAGTGTTCATTAGAGCAAATTTCAACTCAAAATGGGCCTTTTAACTTTAACTCAAATTCCATGTCATCTTGTGTTAGCCAATGAAATTGATTTAAATTTGAAATACCGTATAGGTAACACTTTTTAATATAAATTTGGGGATAGGTATCATAAAAAAAACTACTTTTTTTGTTTGTATTTTTGACATATCTCCCTATGTTTTTACTCAAATTTCGATTGGGAGAGCTCATTGGATGCGAAATTAAATTCCACATCCAACGAGTACCCACTCGGCATTCTTTTGACAGACCTCGCTACCCCAAAAACAAGAAATACCTGAAAAACGTGATGATGAAAAGTATGTCGAGTGGGTATTTCTTGTTTTTGGGGTAGCGGGGTCCATCAAAAGTATGCCGAGTGGGTACTCGTTGGATGCAAAATTTAATTCCACATCCAATGAGCTATCCTGATCAAAATTTGAGTAAAAACAGAGATATGTCGAAAATACAAACAAAAAAGTAGTTTTTTTCTTTTCTTCCTCCAAAATTAATAAATATTATTTTATTATTTTAACTATTATTTTATTACTTTTTTTTAGGAGGCCCATTTTGAGTTGAAATTTCCTCTAATATTTGTCACACAGTGTGCAAGAAGAATGGAGCAGACTCATGCATTGCTCACTCCATTCAACTATTTCGAATGGAAGGCTCATGGTGATCCAACTAAGGTCGAAAGGCCTATACAGAGTCACCATGGGGATTAAGACCGAGCCCAACTCTGTTGTGGAGATATCGAAGTACTTCAACATACTTAATGAGGCATTTGGTATGCTTTCTCTCAACATTTAGAGAGACTTTCTCTTCCATGTAGACAGTCTTGGAACACCCAATGAAATTTTGTGTCAAGATTGAGTCACTATTTGGGAAGACTGATGAGATGAGAGGCCATCAGCTTGAAAATGAGCTAATCTCACTGATTCTATCTCACTATGAGACAATCCAATACTTCTTCACCAAGTTCAAAGCGTTGGTGCTTCAGATAAAATAGCGTGGCATAGAGAATAAATATGATCATCTTATCTTATCTATCCTTTACAATCTAGGGCCTGATTATTATGTGTTTGTTTCGACATTCCACTCAAGCAAGCTCACAGCTAGAAATTGGAGGATGCATGCGCTAGCAGACTTCATGGAGTCATTGACTCGGGAGCGACAAGTTAATGCAAATGGGTACCATAAAATCCACGAAGGATCAATCCCTTGTTTTTTTTGTTTCAAATCAATCCAAAGGCAAGAAATATAAATTCAAGGATTTGAAGCAACAAAGAGAGAAGGAGAAGAAGCACTTGGATACAGAAAGCTCCAGTTCAACTGATGAGGATTCTAAATCCAGGAAGATGAAGAGAAAGAGAGATAGACCCACATGTGGATATTGAAAATTTTCACATCATGAAAGATGTTTCTTTAGAAATAATATGGACATCATGGCCCAGCTCCTGTGGAGGACAATATTGATATTCCATATTTTGCAAGAAGAGGGGAGCATAAGCAAGAAGTTAATAAACCTTTGCATGCTTTGTGTGCTTGGGAGAAAACCATTTCTAATATCTCAGTTTCATATGTCTCTATTTCTGATTTAGATTCTGATATATCAACATCTCAAACCTCCATCCCTTCCTTGGAAGAAACCCCAAACAGTTCACCAAATTTTCCTCCATAAACTAGTCATTTTTCACTAGTTCTCAATGTGTATTCCAAAAGCTATTTCCCACTCCATTAATATCCTTCTTATTCTGATTTTGAAGGTGATATACAGGATGATATACATTTTATTAAATTCATAGACTTATTTCCCCAACCATTTTATTCCCAAAATACCCAACAACCCTCAATTTCACTAGTTGGGAAATATCAAAATTTCCTAGTTTCCAATACTATGTCACTTGTGTATGTTGTTTTTATGTATTGTATGTCATTTATTGGTTGGAAATACATGGCATTGGCCTTCATTGGACTGTTGTTCCATATTTCTGGACGTGATCTCACCACCTATGGTTCGATGTTCAAGTCTCCATACCATCCAGGTTCGCTCAACTGTCAGTGTGATCTAGTTGCCCACTCTTCCCCCACTATGGACCCATTCGCTCATGAAGACACCATACCTCTGATATTTTCTATTCTATATAACATATATTATTATATTTCAGAGCCTCATGAGATTTTTTACAGAGTTATGAAGGTGCTTCATCAAATTTGGAAGAAGATTCATCGTTTTATTCATGATGTGATAGCTACACATGACGCATATTTTGTTGAATCTTTTGATGTTATTTGGGAAAGAGTTTGCAGAGATATATTTTTCATAATTTATTATGCTTCCAGATCAGATTATTCTTGCAGAAAAATACATTATTATGATCCTCATCCATCAAAAAATGATGGCCATTAAGGGGCTTCTCCACATGTTCTTTGTCTACAACACATTGATGCACTAATGCATGATCTTGGCATCCACAACATCTTCACCAAGTCCATCACCAAGAAGTTGTTCTTTCAGCTCATTCAAGTGAAGAAGAGGAATTTTTGAAGACATTTTTTATTATCTTTGTCATGTCCATTCTTGAGGGAGGATTTTCTGCATGAGGTTTTTCCTCTTTCCTCGTTTTACATGGACAAATAAATTGTTTTGTTGTAAGAGGTGACTTGAGCCTTAGCCGTCAAGGCCTCAATAAACATTTGGTATAAGTTGTACTAAGTTAGGATTAATGGGAGGTGTTAGAGAAATAATATACCTTAATACCATGGCCTTATACCTAGGAGTAATTTTCATGTGTCTCGTACTTAGGTTATATTGATCAATCTTGGTCTATTAGGTGATTTCTGGCTCATTTACTCACAGTTGAGGCTCTCCACTTTGATCATCCTAAAATTTGAGGTGCTCTAGTTTGATCATCCTGAAAACCTAGATTCCCTCATTGATGACAGACCACTTCTTATCCATTAAATCAGGGAATATGTTTCACTAGGGGCACTAGTGTGTGAATGTGGTTGTTTTGTGGTCTTCTTGGGAATTTATTGTCTCCTAGAGACTCTCCCATTCACACATGGGTTCACTGATGCCTAACATACCTTCATTTATGATCAAACATGATCCATCCATGTTCACACTTGCATTCGTGACTGTTTGGTATGGTTTGGGAGCCTATTGTTAAACCTAGGGGGATTTAGGGGTCAAATCCTAGCCTGACACTTGTATGCATCCAGATGGCCTCCATGGGCTCACAAATTTTCCCTATTGTATTATAAGTATGTACCATACATATCTACAAGTTGTACACTAATATATATATCAGTTATTGGCACCATCTCTGTGTGTTATTTTGTTCTCTTTTACTTTTATTTTGAATATTTTGTGAATAACTTAGATTGTGAAGATTACCTTAGCTCGTGTATCTCACTGTGAACCAATTCTCGCAAAAAGTACAATGGTTTTCATGAGAGTCATAATGGGATTTTAATCGATGCTTGAAATCTTTGATCATTTGAAATGCCACATGGTGATCCTCATCAGCTTGTTCAAGAGAGATCAAGAATTGTTCCAGCATAGTGGTCATCAATAGAAGTTCGAGAGTGATATGCAGGGACAATATTTGGATCTCGATCAAGAGAAATAATTACACTCTATGTACCAGTTTTAAAGGAGTGAATCCCATTGAAATTTTTTTTGATCTGCAATAACCCCAAAGGGTTAGAAAGGTCATATGATTGCAATTAGATTTGTGCTTATCCATCATTCATTGAAGCATCATTTTGTTGGTAGCCTCCACCTTTCCATTACCTTAAGGGTAATAGAAGGAGGATAATTGGTGCTCATACCTTAATAGGTATAACAACTCTTTCCATATGGTATCTTACAAATGAGAACCGTAGTCAGACACAAGTTGGTGAGGGAGGTCAAATCAAGTGATGACATGGTTGAAAAAGAATCATGTTGTTGTTCAACTGGTACAATTAAAGGTCAAAATGACCTCGACCCACTTGGTGAAGTATTCAAGGACCAAAATTATGTACTTATGGCCACTGGTAGATGTAGGATTGCATTCAATATAGTCAATATCCTATTTCTATCAAGGGTAGATGATGACCACTGTGTAAAGTAGTGTGGGAGGAGATTTGGCCTTTGGGAAAAAAGCTGGAAATTGCAGCAGTTGTTGACTATTGTAATGAAATCATAAAAAGGGTGTGGGCCAAAAATAATTGGCATGGATGAATTTTTGGGTAGATGCCATCCCTGAGAAATGACCACTGCAAGCCCCACTATGGAAATCGTTTAGCACCTACTCAGCCTCTTCATGAGTGAGGCAATTCTGAAAATGGTGTCAACCCCTCATCAATAAAGGACATCAACAATGATTAGGTAGCGAGGCACTTGATGACGAATGAAATGATGGGAATTTTCAATAAGGTGTATGGCAAAATTTTGGGTTTGTGAGTACACAAGGATTGTTAGATGCAATGGTGAAAAAAAGTTCATCTGACAAGTGGTTGATGATAGGGGATGGAACAGACTTAGATGGAAAGTCTTTGATAAGTTGTTCCAAAGCTAAGGCCTTGGTGATTTTGGGGGGCTTTAACTCAAGGTCATAGTATTCAAGGATAACAATCCATTTTTTGATGCAACCTTGAATAAGGCATCGATTCTAGAGATACAACATCAGGTTCGAGTATGCAAATACTTTCGTATGGCTTAGAAGGATATAATGACATAGATTTTGAACGGAAAAAACAATAGCAAGAACCAACTTCTCCTCATGAGGAATTGTAATTGGTGGACCTGGAAAGTTCTAAAAGGGTGTAGTAAATCATGTTCTCTTGACGAGAAGCGTATTCTTCGATTGGCACTCCTCCTGAAGAAAATCTGACTTAGGAAAATGAAATTGTTCATTCACACATTCTGTCAAACATTTTCAGAACCTAGGGTTTTAACTTAAAAATATCTAAAATTAAAATCACACTTCTGAAATGCAGTTCAAAAAATTATGTCAAACACTGAAACATTCTTTAAGCATATGAACACAATAATTTTGGTCTAATGACCGGGAAAAACCCCAACTTGGGGAAAACCCTAGAAATAATTTTTTCATTAAAGGAGAAAATTTCTAAAATAATTCAACTGCATAGAAATTATTTATTTTTCCTTAACCCTCACTGGAAAATTTCCCAAACTGAAATAAACAGCAAAATACCTCAAAAATTGTGCCAACAAACTAATGTACGGTCACTATACGACCTCACACGTGTGTTGTACGGAACTGTACTCTTTGCTCGCATGTGTGGTATAGATTGTACTTTATGTTGTTTCAGGATCCGTGCCAGCCTGCAATTAATGTTGTATGGCATGTCACTACTGCTATACTTTCTACCTCAATTTATGTGCCTCCAAACGTGGTTGTATGAACTGACAGGTGCATTAAATTTTGGTTGTACCTTCTGTTGAATGCATTGGGAAATGTGACAAGGTCTTTCTTCTCTCTCCTTTGGTCTTCAATCTCTCTCTCTCCTCATTAATGGTGAGTTATATTCATTTTTCCTCTCTCATTTTTTTATACTTAAATTTTGTAACTACCTTTATTAACTACCTAATCTAGGGTTGAAGATCATTTTACAAAATCAAGGGTCTACAACTTATCTCACTTTTTAATAATTAATTACTTTAATTATTAAATACAACTTTTAAGTGAGACCCACTTTTCTAAAGTATAAAAACACATTGACTTTATTTACATAAACGTCACTTTGTTACATAAATACATAAGGACAAAAAATTTCAAGCCCTCTCATCATACCCACACCAAAAACATGGGAGGACCTTCAGAGTTATCATTTCAACACTCCCTCCTAACGAGGAAGGTCTGCAACCTTGTATTCATCTCTAAATCCTGCAACATCTCCCTCTTTCTCTGGAATCAACCTCGGAAACAAATTCTATATCTCAAATTGAAACTCTGACGCCTGAGACTCAACCTGAGTCCCATCATCCTACTCAACTGCACCATCACTTGATTTGCAGAGTCTTTCACCATTGCTTAGGAGAGAGTCATTCTCCTCATCTCTATAAAATGTAGTATCATCATCCTCTAACTCAAATATCCATCCTCTTGCTCCTGGTCATACAACATGCCCTCTCAGGACATATAATTTGTCCATGCGATCTCCCATTAAGATGGTGGTACCAACTGGCTCATTTCTCCGATACAGGAAGATATGACTAGACCTGATCATCATCCCATAGCCATCATCCTCAAAGGATTAAATTGAGAGTTTTCTCACTCTCATCCCATGTACAAATAATACTCCATGTATTTCCAAGATCTTTCTAAGGTCTAGTTGGAACCTGACTGTTCCAACCCCTTGAATAACAATCTGAGGACTATCAATATCTGTCTGAATGAAATGTCCCGACCCCAGAATTGTGATCATCTGAAAAGAGTCATAAAATCCAATCATATGTCTAGTTGCACCGTTGTAAACAACCTAGACATGCTCAAAGGTAAAACTCCCTATACTGGAATCAATCGAGACAAGAGAAAACTCTTGCTCAAACTTTGTAGAAAATTCTTCTACAACTATAGATGCTGCCACATCTCTTTCAGTCTTCACAATATTTTTCTGATGACATTTTGTGGAATAGTGTCTGAACTGGCCACAATGATATCATTTGATATGACTTAGATCTTTCTTCTTGTTGTTCTTGTATTTGGTTGCAATAGAAACATTTTGCTCCATATCCTCACTGAATTTCCCACCCAAAAATCCCTCTCAAATCTCCTCTCTGGTGAAATCATCCCAAAGTATTGACCAATCTGGAAGCTTCTCTCTGCCAACAATGCATTTGACAAAAACATTCCATCTCTCGGTAAATACATTCAAAGCTATTCTTAACATCTCTGAGTCTGTCATATTTTCCCCCACCATTGTTAACTCATCTTTTACTTTAACCATTCAAGTTAGGTAGGAAGTCACATTTTCGCCTTAGTTCATATTTACATTGTGTAACTTGTCTTTCAAGGCCATCTTTCAATTCTCATTCTTTGCCTCGAACAGTAACTTCAAGGCATCCCACATATCATAGGAAGTATTATCTCTACCAAATGAGGGATGATGATCTTTCACCCCATCCAGGATCACCCTCTGAGCTCTGGATTCTAGAGCTTCATGCTCTTCTAAAGCATCTTTGTCTATGGGCTTCGTCATCACGGTGCTTGCAAAACTCCAGATTCTCCACTCTTTGAGTACTACGGTTATCCTTGCTTTCCAAGGTATATAATTGGATATTCCATCCAATCGATCTTCGTACCTAATGCTCATCATCTAAAGAAAACAACTTACAACCAAAAATTAACTTAAGAAAATATCTAACAATTTTCTAAAACTTCAGAGAACACCTACTAAACTTATTTTTCAGTATGAATCTATTAAATTGATATCTAATACCATCAAGAAAATATGACTTAGGAAAATGAAATTGTTCATTCACACATTATGTCAAACATTTTTAGAACCTAGGGTTTTAACTTAAAAATATCGGAAAGTAAAACCACACTTCTGAAATGTACATCAAAAAATTATGTCAAACACTGAAACATTCTTTAAGCAGATGAACACAATAATTTTGGTCTAATGACCGGGAAAAACCCCAACTTGGGGAAAACCCTAGAAAGAAATTTTTCATTAAAGGAGAAAATTTTAGAAATAATTCAACTACACAGAAATTATTTCTATTTCCTTAACCCTCACTGGAAAATTTCCCAAACTAAAACAAACATCAAAATACCTCAAAAAATGTGCCAACAAACTAATGTACGGTCATTGTACGATGTCACACGTGTGTTGTATGAAACTGTACTTTCTGCTCACGTGTGTGGTATGGATTATACTTCCTATTGTTTTGGGATTCGTGCCATCCTGCAATTAATGTTGTACGACCTATCAGTGTTGATGTACTTTATACCTCGATTTATGTGCATCCACACGTGGTTGTATAGAATCACATGTGCATTAAATTTTGGTTGTACCTTCTACTGAATGCATTTGGAAATGTGCCAAGGTCTTTCTTCTCTCTCCTTTGGTCTTCAATCTCTCTCTCTCCTCATTAATGGTGAGTTATCTTCATTTTTCCTCTCTCATTCTTTTATACTTAAATTTTTTAACTACCTTCATTAACTACCTAATCTAGGGCTGAAGATCATTTTACAAAATCAAGGGTCTACAACTTATCTCACTTTTTAATAATTAAATACTTTAATTATTAATTACAACTTTTAAGTGAGACCCACTTTTCTAAAGTATAAAAACGCATTCACTTTATCTAAATAAACGTCACTTTGTTACAGAAGGACAAAAAATTTCAAGTCCTCTCATCACACTCACACCAAAAACATGGGAGGACCTTTAGAGTTATCATTTCAACCCCGCCAATGGAATATTTTGATGCTGAGATATAAAGGATAAAATCCTTAGTGAATTCTAGTGGAGATTTCAAAGGAACAGAAGGTAGAGCTTGTTTTAATGTATTGAATGCTTCTTGTGCTTGTTTGTCCCGAACTAAGGGAACATTGGTTTGTAGAAAGCACAAGAACCCATGAATTGTCATGGTGTATTATGGTTTAAAATAATGTAAGAAATAGACCTTACCTAGTAAACTTTGAAGTTGGCACAAATTTTGAGGAGGGGTAAGGTTAATGATGGCTTGAACCTTCAATGGATTAGCAATGATCCTTTTTTTGTAAATAATGAATCCCAATAACAGACCCACAGGTACAAAAAAAAATGCACGTGAGAGGGTTCAATTAGATATTGTACTTTCAACCTTGACTCGAACACCTGACAGATGTGCTCCAAATGTTTCGAGGGATTCTTGGATCATGCAGTAAGGTCGTCCAAGTAAATGAGGATGATGTGTACCAAGTCATGGAAACTATATGACATGACACGTTGAAAGGTGTCTCTAGGGTTTTTTTATCCCAAATGGCATGACTCGGTAGGTGACACTACTACATTTTGACCAAAAATCCGACGGCCTTCATGTCGGATTTTTTACACTTCCCTATCGCATGTACGACACTTTGATTTTTTTTTAAGCGTCGAAAACTTGTTGTCGGTTTTCCAACACCTAAGTAACCATCGGTTAAGCGACACCTAAGTTACCGTCGGTTAAGCGACAGGAGAAACCGTCGGTTAAGCGACGAATATGAAGATTAAGCGTCGGTTTAGCGACATACGAAACCATCGGTTAAAAATGATAATGAGCTTAAGCGCCGATGAACCGACATTAGAAACTGTCGGTGAAGCGACGGATGTAAATATGAAGCGTCGGTTACGCGACGGATATTATTAATTTTTTTAAAAAAATCACCTGCATAAGCGTCGGATAAGCGATGAACATAAAGCTTAAGCGTCGTTTAACCGACATTATAAACCGTTGCTGAAACGACGGATATAAATATTAAGCGTCGTTTAAGCGACGTCTCGTGCTGTTTTTTAAAAAAAAACACCTGCATAAGCGTCGGTTAAACGACGTCTGTTAGTGGTTTTTTTTTTAAATTACCTACATATATTACTAGGAAGCAAGGTATACCCCCCTCGCATGCACATTACTTAGTATTGAATGCGGAAAATATTAAACTCTTGAATGTTCCATGCCAAAATATATTATGGAGAATTCTCCCTTGTGGAAAGGTGATACCTCCATTGGAGAATGGAAAAAGAATACATCTGTCAATTATGAAGTGGAGGATGGAATAAAAAGTTACATAAAAATATAGTGACTAGATCTAAGTTTACAACAAATTAGGATATAACCCAAGTCAAATAAACACATGTATAACTGCTAACAACAAATTAGGATATGACCCAAGTCAAATTTTAATAGACACATGTATAACTGCTAATGATTATGGAAATGCATCTTGAATTCATAACCCACAATTTATATTTTTTGCATGTCAAGATGTAAGAAAAATGAAAAATAATTGTGCATCTATTCAAAACTTCAACGTGATCCAGGTTCTGGTCAGTGATTGACAATCCATCCTGGATGACATTGTTTTACTTCATGTCTTCAATTTCACTAATTTAATTTTACAAAGAAAAAAATATACATCTTGAAGTTTGTACCAACATTTGGAAAAATATTGGAGAGACTGAACACAAAAACAAATTGCTTAATAAAATACAAATTGCAAATAAGGCCAGAACTCATTGGAGCTTCTAAAGCCAAAGATGCAACCAGGACACAAGACATTCTTGGTTTCCTAGTAATAAACATAATCAAAGAATGCAATATTTTCTGCAACCAGTCCTTCTGGTGATCGCAGGATTGAATTCATTGGCGCCTTTTGTTGCAAAAAAAATTGTACCCACGGCTCTGATTGCACATTTTCTAACTCAAAACAAGATAGGCCCACTTCAATGCTCAAATAGATCAAGTTCCGTTCATAACAAGTTCAGTAAGAATGGGGCTTCCATCCTCTAGTATCTTCCCGTTCACCTGGGACCTCTGTCTCTGTAATGGGCATGTTCAAAAATGTTATTTAAAAGATGTCAACAAAGCCTATGGTTAAATATAAAATTAAGGCAAACAATTTCCACAACACATTTTGAGGGTAACATATTTTCAAAATAATGCTAAACTTATCTAGCTATATGAAACAGGGAATAATGCCAGAGTATAGAATTTAATGGTAGCCACCAAGAAGTCATCACGCTACGTGAAGAAATAGGAATTCTGAAACAAGGAATAATGCACAAGTAAAGAATTTAATGGAAGCCAACAAGTTCGATCACATACCCAGTCAGGTGAGTCCCCTGAATTGCCATTCATGAGCTTATGGTGTTCTTCTTTAGTTCTGTTGTCCTTGTCTTTACCATTTAAAGGCAATAAGGATACTGAACCCCCAGGACCTGAACGTTCTGTTCCTTCTGCAATCATAGAAAACATATGTAGTTCAGCTATTCCATTAGGCAATGCTTACTAAGAAGAGGCACCAGACATATGCACTCGATAAAAAACAGATGACTAAAAATTCCAAAAGTAAACCTTCAGGCAGCTGTCGATCCACAAAATATACCACCAAATTCACAGTATACCTGCAGATCCTCAACATGGTTAAAAGAATGTAATATATTGAACACTAATACCAGAGTAACCATAACCAACCAGTAAGGATTAAGAAAACTAATTAAAAAGGCTTGATAATGCCAAGGTCCATATCAGACCTGCAGTTCTGGCTGTATTCTTTATTTTTCTGATGTCCGTTTCATTCAATTCAAGGCCAATTTAGGTGGGGGTACAAACAATGTGGGTGAACTAAAAGCATTATAGCTACTTAAAACTGCATTCGATAGAGGTATCTCCCAACTTCAGGTTTATGAAGATTCTCTTCTAAATGTGAATTGGAAAAATTATCAGTTGCACATCCAGGAAATTTAACTGGTTGCTTTCACACATCAGCTGAAGATGATAGCCTGGTAGTTCCATAGGATTTATTTCAGACATGTCTACAGAGAATTAAAAGTCAGCAAATGTCCTTTCAAAGGATCACTTGCTTATTCAACCAAACCAGATGCTATTGGTTGAATTACATGATAATCACGGTTGAAAGCACACAGACCTATGTAGAGGATTTAGTTATGTTTATCATTATTGCCTCATTTATGGATGACTGTAAAAAGTATATTTTTGGACTGTTCTGAAACATTATTGTTGATGTAAAGGATTAAATCCAAAGTAATTCCTTGACTCTGCTCAAGAGTCTAAGTAGACAGTGTATGCTTTTAGTAGGATAGGGTGGAAGTCAAGTTTTTTGGAACTGTGCTGAAAGACCTGAAGAATGTATTTTGAATTCTGTCCAGAATATAAAATACGTTTTTTCCTTGTAAAAAAAAAGTTTCCCTCAGCTCATCCCCCAACCAGCACATGTCTGTGCAATTTCATCCATCTAGTTGTGAAAAGAGAAGTGTTCAACCGTTTGCAGTCATGTATTTATCTCTACCCACATCTACACCCTGTGAAATTTTGTTTGTGTTACACGCACATTTCTATCTATGTTGAACACACATCTCTTCCTCTACCAGGGAATTGCAACCACTGTCATCCTTCACAAGCCTCCTTTGTCTCACTGTCATCAATAAATTTGAGTCCTATAACACAGGTTAGATTCATCCAACCTGGTATTTCTTCTTGTCATGATACATTGCTTTCTCTTAAATAAAGTTGAGTCTTCTTTGGAGATAACTATAGATCGTTTTATTTAAAATAACACATAAGTTATAACATATACATTTAAAAAAGACTTATCTTGAATGTTGACTCTGTTATACACACACAGATTAATCCATGCCTTTTCCTTTAATTTGTCCAAACTCTTTCCAATATGTAACATTTCTCAAATTTTCTAGAATTGGACTTCAAACATCATTACTCTACCTTCAGATTTAAATCTTATTGATGGCTTTGATCCCAAGTAAGATGTCATAGTTGCAGATGCACAGAAGTTAAACACAATATATGGTGGAGAGAATAATAGATGCCTACATATACTTTTAATGATACTGCATCAGTATGTCACAAGGTTAGTTCCATGTAGGCTACCAAAGTAATACATGTTCTAATCTCTCACTTATATAACCATACATTACAACATATGAACCCTAATACTAGTTTATACCATTTATCCACAAACATGTTTATGAACCTTGATACCAATTTATAAACCCTAAGACAAATAAGGTGGCCTAATCACCAAATGAACATTAATGCTGATTTAAAGCATTTATCTCTAATGCCATGTTATAACACTGACATTTTAATAAAAACATAGTCACTTTATTCAGAATATATTGATATTTCCATTGACATTGGAGCTTATTGTCTGTCCCTTTGATAATGCTCATAAAAATTTCTACCACAAGAAATATTCTAAAACCTCATTATACAATATAGAAAAGTGACAATGAATTTCTATCAAAACTCATACCATGGGGGGAACCTTGTTCTGAATAAGGTGAGGATTAAGTGTCAAGCCAACAGCCTTTGCCGTGGGATCTATGGACAAAATCCTTGCTTTCAACTGAAACACAATTCCAGAGTAGTCAACTTCACTGTGAAATAAAGATAGCTCATAGTAATAACTTCAATAGATAAAAGTGCTATGCTCATAATTTATTAAACAAGAAACCTCTTGTTACTTTAAAATTACAAATAAGCATGATTCAAGTTCAGATGAATAAAGCAGAAGACAAATAAAACACATTAACTAGCATTCATATTCGCATAATGGCCAAATATAAATCATTCCCTTTAAGAAAACCAAGCATAAAAAGAAACTATTCTAGGAAACCTCCTACCGTTGCATTTTCAGCAAACTTTTCTTTCCAACTTGAACTAGAAAATGGATCTTGAAAATGGAAGATATCAACCTGCAACCAATTGTGAATAAGGATGTTGAAACGCCATACAATTCTACATACGACATATTGCTAGAGTGCTACAGTGCATATTAGAAAATTTGTTATTTCAAGTCCAACCCTTTAACTAAAAGAGAAATAAAATGCACTATACACACACACACAGAGCACTTACTGTCCCTGTAAAATAGGTAAGAAATGAGAGTAATAATCCATTATGCAATATTGCTTGCACACATGCATTAACCATTGTCCCAGGTACCAACAGATCCACTGATAATCCTCCATAGTCTTTAATCTGAAAACCAATATGAGAATGAAGGACATCAATGGAATTTAATTTGAGATTGAACATTGAAAATTATGTCTGATTATAATGATCATAGGAAACCAAAACCAATGTGGGTAATGAGCAGTTCAATAATACTTGCACACTTCTTATGAAATATATGTGAGCAAATTTTAAAATAGTTAATCCAGTTTCACTTGCAAATGCTTGCACCAGATATAGCTTACAGTTTCTAAGGTAATAGACCAGTCTCACTGCTAAAAATTCCGTGACACGCATTTTCCAATTTCTTGTTAAGATGTGCCTTTTACATATGACATGTCCACATGCAAAAATCACAACCAGATAGAATAGTAATCAAACATTAATGAGATGTACCTGCATGCCTTCCTTGGCCTGAGTCACTCAATAAACAATAATATCTGATTAAATTTAAACACAAAATGTTCTTCATTCTCAATCATAATCCATCAAACTAATGTCGGTTAGAAGAAATATAGTGTAAGATTGGAGAAAAGAATGTAAACTTTAAAGTCACATCAAAAAAAGAGAAAATGTATAGCCAGAAGATAATGGCTAATATAATGTAATTCCTAGGTCCAAATGCACCCCACTTGACAACCCTATGAAGCACTAATAGGATACAGATTACACTCTAGGCATACACTAGTGTGTGCTAGAACATGAAAACCACAGACATATATGTAATACAAAAGAATATTTGCAATGAATATAAGGTATGATGTCCACGATGTACAGTTATGTGTTCTTGAAAGATGTGTACCCGTTTGTACTGGAAAAAACCTCAATCAATCATTATACCTCACTTTCGAGCATCTTAATAAATCCCCCTCATTTAACCAGTTTTTCTCCTCAGTGCATAAGGAGAGAAGGGTATTGTGCTCAAAAGATCCTATCTCCCTGGATGAATCCTCATTTAACCAGTTTTTCTCCTCAATGCATAAGGAGAGAAGGGTATTGTGCTCAAAAGATCCTATCCATGAAATCTATTTGCAATCTTTATTATAA
>LPNX010488737.1:256565-339529 GCA_001517045.1 Pseudotsuga menziesii | reverse complement strand
GATATTGATAAGCTGGCGACGGCAGCAAGTATTTTTTTTTTTTTAAATTCCACCCACCGTCGATACAGCGACGGCAGCAAGTATTTTTTTTTTTTTTAATTCCACCCACCATCGATACAGTGACGGCAATGCAAGTATTTTTTTTAATAAAATTTCACCCAACGTCGATACAGTGACGCAAGAGCGTGGCTATAGCGACGGAACGGCGTGGGTATAGTGACAAAATTGTGTGGCTATAGCGACGGAACGGCGTGGGTATAGCGACAGAATTGCGTGGCTATAGCGACGGCTTGGATTTCCATTTAAAAAAAAACATTATACAGAGCGTGGCTATAGCGATGGAAAGGCGTGGGTATAGCGATGAAATTGCGTGGCTATAGAGACGGCTTGGATTTCCATTTTTAAAAAACCTTATACAGAGCGTGGCTATAGCGACGAAAAGGGGTCGTCGCTCTTGCGACGCAAATTAGGGGTTGTCTCTATTGCGACGAAATAGTTTCCACGAAACAAAAAACACTTAGACGTGGCAATATCCACGCTTTTTCGTGGATATTGCCACGTTTTTGTCGTGGCAAAATTGATCACTTGTACTAGTGGATCACATTCAACATTGCTCATTTAATCACATTGACATATTCCATGCAACACTTCCTCCAACAGGGAAAATTTGCAGTCTCTGGTTGTAAAACGAAATAGTTCCTCTTACAAGCCTTAAGTTACAAGTTTTTTCCAGGGAAAAATCCTCTGTAACTTCTAACTTTCAAATATTTAAACAAAATCAGCAGACCGCTTGGGTTCCCCCCGAAACATGTGACTCTTCGGTTCTTCCAGTGTTTTATATCCCTCCTTTCATCTTTTCTTCATATGCTCATGATCAGCTGAGTAACTGCTGGACCTTTCAGATCTGTGCTTTTGTTGCTTTCGATTTTGTCTTTTCCTTTGCTTGTCTCCCTTGCAACCTTGCCGGTTTCGATTTGGTTTTTTACAAAACTGTCAAGCCACGCCTTCACACCACGGTCGCCCCAACAGTCCCTTGAGTTCTACCTGCAATCAATTACTGTGCATCATTCATTGGAATGGCATTTTAAACGTTAAATTAAACCACCTGGAATGGCTAATCCACAAGGAAACGGCTAGGTGCACCCCTTGATCTGAGAATTTTAACAAACGCTTCCATCACTACCTCATCCACTTACAACTTGAATAGACATCATTCATGACTAAAGATGGAAAAATCGACGGCGGCGCAAAATACTTACATCGGAAGGGTAGCTCATTCACAGCCACAACGGCGGATCCTGACAAGAATGGGTACTGCGAAATAATTTAAGCATATCAGAGTCGAAAGAGTTTTGACTAAGTCTCAAGAGGGAAAGTTCTAAATCGAAAGTCTAAAGAATATCGACATTGAAAGACGAAAGAATTGCACAGCCGCAACGGCGGAAGAGGAATGACTACGGGCAAGCGACTAAAATACTGACGCATCGGCTGGCGGAGCATTTTGGACTTTGGGCGCTTAGTTGCTTTGGGAGCCGCAACGACGTAAGGAAAATGTTAAAGACATGTGACTAGCATCGGAGGGCGGAGCGCTTTGGACTTCGGGCGCTTAGTTGCTTTGGGAGCCACAATGGTGGAAACAAAAGAGGCTACAGCTTCCGATCAAAATAAAAGATGCTCCGATCACAGCATAAAAATGCTAACTCTGCAATTCAACAATGGTTAAAACAACAATTCCAAACCCGAGCAACTATTGAAAATAGGCCGAGGGTCAATCCTTGAAAATCATCCAACAATAAAGCAGGACGAAAGGTTCAAGGATCCAACGATTAAAAAACAACGCTAAATCATGAGGAGGGGCCCAAAATTTAAGAAATTTGGGGAGAATGGTTGCAGCTGCAACACATTCATTATGGAAAATCTTGTCTTTATACATTTATTTTTTGATGTTATCATATTATTGTGTCTATGTACCTTGTATTTACCTTATCTTGTTTTTACATTGTTATCCAAAAAACCATAAAAACAATCTTTAATTGTTGAGGTGCATGAACACTGCTATCCAATAGTCTAGATTAGCAGACTTTAGGGAAAAAATATTTTGGCAACCACACTGGGTAGGAAGCATATAGGTTCTTCCTTGGTTTAATATTGATAGATCTGATGTGTTGGGTGAACATTATCGGAGTATTAGTTCTGTAGACTACAATTTTTTTTCACCTATTTTAATAAAGGAAATAAATTGTGGCTCCCAAGAAGACTAGGACTAAGGAAAACCCGTCATCACCTCTACATCTAGGAATACCAGATTCCGAGCAAATATTGAGAGATGCTAGAAAACAATTGAGCTCTAATTCATCAGGAATATTTCTATATCCCTCATCCTTATAAATTTCTGATCTTTCATAGTTTCTTTTTCCTTCTGTTGATCCACAAAATTAGAAGGGGAAAGAGGAACAAGACTTGTCTTTTCCTGTTACTCAAATTGATAGTTTCTAGGTTTTCACAAATCCCTTATTATCTGAAGAAGTCAAGGCCGAGTCTCTACAAATGGGAGGTTCTTCTCAATTTTTTCTTTACATTCCTTTTACAAGTGTTGTAATCTCACAGATCACATAAGGTTACCAATAATAGATACTAAAACATAACCATAAATAAGAGACAAGAGACAAGAACAGATAGGAAAACATATTATATTAATGTAGTGAGTTCATACAAGGCACAGAACTGAACTGAGTTCTTGCTTGGCTCAACAGCCTAATATATACAGGTTAGAAAACAGTTACAGATAACTACCTATTGGTTCGGTGAACCGACACGACTGTTAGTTAAGTCGACTAATATTTTAGTTTAGTCGACCGACCGACTTAGTCAGCTGATCGATTAGTCGGCCCATCGACTTAGTCGGCTGACTAAGTTGGGCTTCGTTCAAATCGAATTATGTCAACTTGCTCCTTCTACATCTCTCCCATGAACAAAACGTTTCTTCGTCTCGAAGAAACAGGGAGGTACAAAAATGAACTCTTGCGGATGCAGTCAGACTTGCTCATGCTAGGGACTATGCAGCCAGATGGTTGGTCTCCTTTGGACACAGACTTCGACGATAGCTGGAGCTGTGATGGCCAGATGATGCTGAAAGTCGGTCCAACTCTGTAATGCCTTTTGGATATCGATCGTTAAAGTGGTAAGACTTGAAAGGATCGACATCTTTTCGGACATGGTCATTTCTACTATGTTTTCCATGTTGGGACCCAACAGTTGGTTTTTTTATTCTGCAGCAGTGATGAGTCGTTTCATCTGAGGACAGAGGATGTCAACTCGCTCTAAATTGGGAAGGGCCTATTGAACCCACCGATGTGCCTCTCGTTCCAGCTTTTGTAGTTTGTTGGTCTCCATCACAATTTGTTCTTCAATGGTCTGCCTCAGTTCTGCTTATGTCGACTTCCCAACTTCCAATGCCTGAATGCCCTTCCTTGCCTACCTGGTCTGTTGATAGACTTGCCCATAGTGATTAGGCCAGTCTCATAATACTTCCTCAGTGACCACTGATTCTTCCATATGATCCTGGAGAACTTTGTAAGCTTCTGAGAATGCAGTGTGTTGGGCCAGGAGCAGTCGAATAGTCTCCTCCTTTTGTCCTTCTTTAGTCTCATGCAGTCGAGTCTGGACGGTCGATACCATTGTCTCGAAGAGATGATATGCTCTTTCAAGTGGTCGATCTGTGTCGATGTCGATAGGTCCTGGTATCACGGTCTGGACTAGAGCTCTGCATCGGCCGAGAAACTCGACTTCTTCTGCATTTTTGGTGACCAGCTATTTAGTTTTCCGATCTGTCCTTTTCTTGGACTCTTTGGCCACTGTTTTCAGGAGTTGGCCGACCTCTGTGTCGTCCAAGGAACTTGCATCCCTTAGGGTAATGCGGAGGCCGGATGGTCTATGCTGCTCTTTCTTTTTCTGCTATTTGTCTGGCTGTTGTTCTTGCTCCTGGGTACCTGCAGTAGTGGAAGTTGGGTCTGTGGTTGGTGGATTGGACGTCGAGGTTTGTTCTGGTTGGTTAGGTGGTATAGAAGATGGCTGTGTTTCTTTTTGAGGAGGGGGTATGGGGGACAGGGGTTTTTCTGTTTGAGGAGGTGGGATGTCTGCTTCTGGTTGTGAAGATAACGGTGGCTGTGATGGGTTTGGTTGTAATTCTGGTGGTGGGGATTTTGATGGTGGAGGTGGTGGGGAAGGAGGTTGGGATGATGGTGTTGTTGGGGACGAAGTGGGGGTATGGACAGGGGACGAGGGGTTGGCTGGAGTATGTTGTGAACTTTTGTCGGAAGAAATACCTGCTTCCGAAGGTGTAGAGTGTAGGTCTTCCTGTGCGTCGGTGTCGATCGGCTCTGTAACAGACCTTGATGTTCCTATTACGTCACCCTGTTTGTCGCGGGTGAACATCGTCGTAACAGTTGCATATTTCTTTCTGCTTGCATAGAGAGGGGATTTTGTCTGTATTTTCTGGGCTGACTTAAACAGTCCAGGAAGTGTCGCGAAGAAAGCTTGAAGCTCAGCGTCATGGGCGACTTTGGCTCTGAGTGCCTCTGGAATGACGCGTTCATATTCCTCAGGGGGACTTCTTTCCTGTTGTACTTGTGCTTGTTCCTCGACTATGGTTTTCGGGGATGGAGGGGGAGGTGTCGACACAAGGTCGACCACATTTTCGGGTGTTTGTGCCGTTTTTGCTTTCTTTGGCCTCCCCTCTAAAGCTCCTGCGTCCAGATACCGTTGAAACTGAACTTCAACAGATACTTTGTTTGCACGGGAATCCTCAACAATGTCAACGACCGCGGCTGCTAGTTCCTCCTCATCGTTGGACGAGTCAGCCAGAATAAGCTTACGCTTACCCCTCCCTTGTTGTTGTTTTTGGGTTTTGATTTTTCTTTGGGCGAAAGCTATCTCCTTAGCCAGCTTCTTGATGATGCTTTGGGATAAAGCATATTCCAGGTCGTCGGCTTCGACTTCTCCTGTCGGTTCTTGAGTGGGGTCAACGATTGCTGGAGCCGGAGGAGTTGTCTGTTGCTATGGT
This sequence comes from Pseudotsuga menziesii, assembly GCA_001517045.1. NCBI lineage: Eukaryota > Viridiplantae > Streptophyta > Pinopsida > Pinales > Pinaceae > Pseudotsuga > Pseudotsuga menziesii. The sequence continues at coordinate 334,467 of LPNX010488737.1, read as the reverse complement.
TCTACTGTTGGTTGTTGTTTTTCTGTCAGCCGAGGGTCGACTACTTTTACAGTTGGGGGTTTAACAGTGATGTGTACCCGACTAGTGGGCACGGTCGGGGTGTCCTTCGACACAAATGTGCTGATGTATAGGTTTAGCTCGTAGCCCTCTTCTTTTTCTTAGTCAGTGAGGGGCTCTATGATGGAGAAGTCGACCTGTTTGGCAGCCTCTGGAATGGGTATCTTTGTTTGCACTTGTCTGGTCAACTCTTGAAAAATCTGCTCGACCGTTGGATAGTAGTCGAGGTCCTGTGCTTTGGGGTCTTGACCGTGCATATACCATACTGAGGTATGGTCCAGTTCCAACTGGATGTGAGACTCAGCAGGGAGGTTTCATCGGATGTTCTGGGGCACCCTCCACCTTGTCGTACGAACCTTTAGCTGCTGGAACCAGTTCTCCAGGAAGAATTTCCCCTGTGCTAGCTCATGTAGGGTGCCTTTTTGTGAAAAGGGCTTAAATCGGTGCATATGGAACCTGGTCGACTCCCGGAAGACTAGACTGCCTTCGGGACAAATGTGATACATAAAAATCCAGATAATGAGAGAGGGGAACTTGATCATACCTCCCGTCTCCTGGAAGCATTCACAAATGGTTTTGATCATGTCTGCAACATAATATCCCCATCGGTAGATACGTCCGTTGGTCGCGATTGTGTCGACTGCTTCCAACATCTCCAGCTTAAGGTCGCTGCCCTGTCCTGCCAAGGTAAGGGTGATTGCTATAATTTTAGCCATGATTTGTGGTGTCCTTGTTGCAATCTAGCCGATCATTAGCCCTTTGGAATTTTTGCCCGACAATGAGCCCGTAAGTTCTTGGACTAACCCGTCTTTGATGCCAATAGGTACAGGGCTGCCTTGGTTGGACAGACCCGTAAGTTTGGAGATAACATCCCCGGTGATATCAATCGACTGGTCGAAGTAAAACCGGCCGTTATGGTAGCGACTGATAATGAATTTAACAGCGGCTTCCTTCGTCCCACCGAAGCTTGCCATCAGTGGTGCGTTAGGATAGTTGAAAATGCCACTCTTCTGAATTTTCTTAGCAGCCTGGGTCATTCGGTTGTCAACAAAGGCCCACTCTTGGATCTCTTGCCAGAGTTTCTAAAATGGGCCCTCCTGGACATTTGTGTTTTTGATGTTCTTGAGTCTGTTGAGCAAGGGGGTGTCCTCGGGTTGCAAATCCTTTGCGTTGGCCGCAGCTCTGGTTAGTTTGGGTGCCATTATGTCGGACTGGTCGGAGTTTTGACAGGGTTCGGGTGCTTTGGTCGACTAAGATTGCAGATGCTCTGATGGAAATGGGTGTGGTGAATGAACCTTCGACAGTCCATTATTTATAGGCGTGGATGGGGTTGAGTGTCGAAATGGGTGTATTAATGGCGGACTTGATAGTCCAACTGCAATACTCAAGTGTGACTTAATGGAGGATTTTTTTCGGTGCTCAAGGCCATCAATGCATGATGGGAGTTTCAAAGTCGATGGTAGGTGTCGTGGGTGAAAACGGTTGGCCTGACTGGTCGATGAAGGTGGTCGAAGTAGTGAGTTGCTGTCATGGCTTGTTGTCAGATGTATTATTTTGTTTTGGAATTTTTCTGTCTTTTTATAGGATTTGTTTGACGGTTAAGGTCGTTATTTGATTTTTTTTATTTTTTTTATTTATTTATTTTTTTCAGTTTTTGTAGCGTTTGAGTCGGGCTCCATTAACGAGCTTCCAGAATACTAGGCCCTGTAACGTTTTCAGTCAGACTAAACCGTTGGTATGTATTTCTTCGACAACGTAAGGTCCCATCCATTCTGTGTGTAACTTCTTGGGTTTTCCCTTGACTCAACTATTACAAAGTAAAGCAAGGTCGCCGACCAAGAGGTTTTTGTTTTTGATGTTATGGTCGTGCCAGGATTTCTATTGTTGTTTGTGAATTTCCTGATGCTGAATAGCCATGATTATATGTTCTTCTAGCTTACTGAGTTGAAATAGTCAGTCCTTTCTTGCCTGTTCGACATCGACATGTAGTATTTGTGCAATAATAGGTGTCTACTATCGAAAATGTAGGGGGACGACTGCTTCCTGCCTGTAGACTAGTTGAAAGGGTGTTTGATCGGTCGACTGCTTATATGCTGTCCTATATGCCCAGAGAACCGCAGGGATTTTCTCATCCGAGTCGTCTTTGTCGGTGCTGCATATTTTGGTTAGCCCTTTGGTTATTGTTTTGTTAAAAGATTCAATGGTGCCATTCGACTGAGGATGATATGCAGTGCTTCATCGGTGGTCGATGTGAAACTGGTCGGTCAATTTTTTGATGGTTTTGTTGATAAAGTGTGATCCTTAGTCGTTGATTAATGTGAGTGGGCATCCAAATTGGGTGATAATTTTTTCATAGATAAACTTAGCACCTACCTCACTTGAACATGTATCGACAGGTTCCGCTTCTGCCCATTTAGTGACATATTCCACTGCCGTGATAATATATCTGGCACCTGATCGTTTGGCTGGGATAGGAAAAGGTCCTATGAAGTCTATAGCCCAAAGTTCAAATGTGAGACTAGGGTTTATAGATATCAAGGGAATTTATGTGCTCGGTAGAGGTCGACAAAGTCATTGACATCTATCACATCGACTAACAAAGTTTTTGCAATCCTTGTGGATGGTCGGCCACCATAAGCCTCACTGTTGGATTTTTCTGGCAATTGTATCCGCTTGAAAATTTCCTCCTGCAGGTCCATAGTGTGCTTCATGCATGATTTGTTCTCTCTCATGGTCGAGTACACAACGTCTTAAAATGTCGTCTAACCCCATTTTGTACAAAAATCCATTGATGAGGCTATAGGGTGCAGCCTTCATAGCTAAGATTTGTTTCTTCTTTGTGTTCAGACCTTCGGGTTCCTGACCTGTCTCTAAGAATTGAGCGATTTCTTCTAGTTCTTCGGGTACTGCTTCTATGTGAAATAGATGTGCATCTGGAAAATCGTCATCGATTCTGGTTGGTTCCTCCCCTGTGTCGATACATGATAGGTGGTTGGGGCCGACATTTAGCTTTCCTGGTCGGACCACTACTTCAAACTCAAATTCTTGAAAAAGAAGTAACCATCGACAGATTCTTCCATGATGAAGGAGTTTATTAACAAGGTACTTCAAAGCTTGATGATCGGTATAAAATATAAAAGGGTTGGCCAATAGGTAATGTCGATACTTCTGGAGAGCAAAGACCATACCTAGGGCTTCTTGTTCAGTAGTCGAGTAGTTCCTTTAAGCTTTATTTAGTTTTTGACTGCTGTATATGATAGGGTAATCCATCCCATCATCCCCTGGTTGAGTAAGGATGGCTCCAATTGCAATGCTTGATGCATCAATATGTACATGAAATTTAGTCGACCAGTTTGGAAATTTAAGTATGGGCGCTTCGACCAGTTTTCTTTTCAATTTGTCAAAGGATATTTGGCATTCCTCCATCCATATAAACTCCTGATCGTCTTTTAGCAGTTCCTCCAGAGGGTAAGTCATATCTGAATAATGTCTGATGAATTTCCTGTAGTATCCTGTATGGCCCAATAACACCCGAACCTGTTTAGGGTTTATTGGTGGTTTTAGGTCGAGGATTATTTTTATTTTGGCAAAGTCGACCTTTATACCATCTTTGCAGACAATATTCCCTAAGAGTATGCCAATGGGAGTCATAAAAGTACATTTCTTAATATTTAAGGAGAGTTGTATCTGTCGACATCTCTCCAGCATAAGTCGGAGACATGTGCAGTGATCCTTTAGGGTGGAATATATGGTCCAGTCATCGAAGTATACTGCCATGGTCTTATACATATAATCTTGGAATGTTTTGACAACAATTCGTGAGAATACTGCAGGTGCATTCTTCAACCCAAAAGGCATAACTCTGTATGCAAAGGACCCAAATTCACATACAAATGTTGTTTTCTTTTGATCCTCTTTTGCTATGGGTACCTGGTTATATCTTGAAAATCCATCTGTAAATGAATAACATTCATGGCCTGCAACTTCATTCAGTATTTCATCAGCGTAGGGGGTGGGGAATGTATCCGTGAGTGTGACTTTGTTGAGCTCCCTAAAGTCGACACAAATTCTTAACCTGGTTGGGTCATGTTTCTTGGGTTGTACGACCATGCGACTTCCCCATTTCGACTGGTCAATGGGGTAAATAATTCCTGCTGCTAACATGTTATCTATTTCCTTCTTAACTATCTCCTTATACTTATGAGCTAGTTTGTAAGGTCGTTTCTTGACAGGTCGGACATCAGGTTTAGTATCTATTTTCATTTCTCCCATTTCTTGTACTAACCCTTTTAAGTCTTTGTAATCCCTTGCAAAGACATATTGGAATTCTTTTAGTAAGTTGATGATTTTGGTGGTTTGGTTTTCGTTCCAGTAGTCTCCAATCTTAGCTAGTTTTGGACGGTCGCCGTTTGAAATGTCGACCTCCTTAGTTTTCACTTTGGCGTCCAGCCACTCTGGTGCTTTAGCTTCATTGATCGGCCGACTTCCTTCTTTAAACTATGAGAATGTCGTCGGAAATTCAGCTGCAGTCATTCTATCTAGGTCTGGTTTGTCGGTGGTCTTGACTTTCAGGATTGAGTAGATCGGTTTGGTTGTTTCAATGTGGTCGGTCTTCCACCTAAAGCTCTTACCTTCTGTGTGTTTGTTTTCCAAGTGTAATCGTGTCGACTGTGATTTTGATTCAGCTTGTATCTTGTTACAGTCCTTGATTTGTCGATGGTCGTGGTTGAATTGTTTATCTGTCGGTTGAAGAAACTTTTTGATTTGGTGTGCTGTCTCAGCCAACTTTTCGTTTTGAGGTTTGAACTGGAAGTCCTTAGTAAAATTTGCTTTAAGTTCAGGCCAAAAGAAGGTTTCTCCTCTAGTCTCCTCCATTTTATACCATTTAGTAGGCAAGTTGGCTAGGGTTGAAGGGAACAAATGTGGCCAGGCTCGCTCATCTTTGTGTCCAAGTCGTCTCCACTCCTTTTCACAAAGCTTGATGTGTTCTTCTGGGTCTTGGCCTTGGACAAAGATAGGGATTTGAGCTTCTTGAGTTAGATTTTTTCCACCAAATTGTTCGACAAAGAAAGTTGAAGCAGTTGTCCAGGTCTACAATTTTGTCTGATGGGTGTTCCACCATCTAGCTGCTTGACCTGTAAATGTTTCCACTAAGCTTTGAAGTCTGCCATAATCTCCAATATTTTTAGATACTTGTTCAAGGTGCATTATTGGGGATTCTCTTTCCTTATACCTGGGCAGTTGGGTATTATGTAAATTGGTCGGTTGTAATGTAGGTCGTTCCCTGATTTTGTTTTCAAAGACTTTGGGGATAATCGATACAGTGAAGCACTGCCGGGTGGAGTTTTTCTATACCTTTTGTATAGTCCAGCACCCTCTTGCTTGTGTTTCATAATTTTCCATCTCCCAGTCATATAATTCAGCATCTGAATTGTAACCAATTGAGTCTTAGTTACCTAAGTGAAGTTCCCCATAAATGTTTGGCTCAGTATAGTCCGTATTATTATGAATCTGGTAAAGCTATCGGACATCGACTTCCTCATCAATCGGTTCGGTCCAAGGTGCTCCTTGAGAAGGATTAATGGGTATGATGACTTTTTGACCATTTCCTTTTAACTTAATTCGTTCTTTGTCTAGGGATATGGAGGCTTTCATTTTTCGTCCCCAAGGTCGACCAACTAGTGCGGGGAAGGAGCTAGATACTTCTTTTGGGTCGATGATTTCAAAATCAACCTTAGTCGAGATTCCTTTGATGGTCGTGTCGACATCTTTCCAAACCCCAATGGGTTCAATAAGGCCTTGGTCGACGAGTTTTAGGTAAATGCCTAACTCACAGAGTCGAGGTCGGCCCATCTTTTCCCATGTATCTCTGGTCATGATATTTACCTGAGACCCGAAATCGAGCACCACTTGTCGGACATGATAACCTTCGATTTCCAGTCCTGGCAATGGAACCAATGTTGTAATCTCACAGATCACATAAGGTTACCAATAATACATACTAAAACATAACCATAAATAAGAGACAAGAGACAAGAACAGATAGGAAAACAGATTATATTAATGTAGTGAGTTCATACAAGGCACAAAACTGAACTGAGTTCTTGCTTGGCTCAACAGCCTAATATATATAGGTTACAAAATAGTTACAGATAACTACCTATCGGTTCGGTGAACCGACACGACTGTTAGTTAAGTCGACTAATCTTTTAGTTTAGTCGGCCGACTGACTTAGTCGCCTAACCAACTTAGTCGGCTAATCGACCAGTCGGCCCATCGACTTAGTCGGCTGACTAAGTCGGGCTTCGTTCAAATCGACTTATGTCAACTTGCTCCTTCTACAACAAGTAGTGTTCCACTTCATCAACTCAAGGTCAAGAATTCTCCTCCTTCATCAAAACATTATAGTGTAAGTAAATCCAGTTCAAGACCATCTACTTCAAGTCCTTCTAGTCCAAAAATGGCTTCTCAACCTCCAGACTACATGGACCATATAGTAGCTTCAATGTATGCCCCCATAGTAATGACTCAACCCCTTCATGCTCTTCTTGGGGGAGATTATCAGAAGTATCTCCCTAGGTTTAATGGTCAGGGGGAGGTAACATTAGAGGAGCATTGGAATGTTTTCTTTAGCTATGCTGATAATCAAAATATCAAAGCCAAGGATGTATGGAAGAGAATTTTCATTTAGAGTTTAGATGAGGAAGTTACAAAATGGTTCAAAGAATTAAATCTGGGATCAATAGATGGCATAAAAGCATTAGATGAAGTATTCATGAAGCAATGGGGGGATACAAAGGATTTTATTTATTACATCACTGATTTTGGGGCTTTGAAAATAAATAAGAATGAATATGTTGTTGACTTCTCAAAAAGGTTCAATAAATGTATAGAAAAATACCAATAGAAATTAAGCCTTCAAAAACCTCTGCTAAACTCACATATGCAAACTCATTTGAATCTGAGTTTTATTTACTTCTAAGAGAAAGAAGGTCAGTGACCTTGCTTAATATGCATGAAGTTGCATTAGAGGTTGAATCAAACATGTTGGAAGCATGTAAGCTTAAAGAATAATTAGAATACTTTGATCAAGACAAAAAGGGTAAGAAGGAAATGGCATCAAGTTCAATGGGTAAGTCATTAGACAAAATGGATGATATGAACAAGTTAATTAAAAATTTGTCTGTAAAATTCAACAAATTAGAAATGGAAAATAAAAATTTAAGTCGACCTTTGCAAGAAGGAAACCCTAATCAGTTTAGATGTCCTTTTGTGCAAGATTTTTGCCTAGAGAAAGGAGGAATAATGACATTCAAAGAGAGGGAAAAGATAATGAGGATCAAAGAGTACAACCCCCTTTTCAAAATAATTTGTTGAATGAAGATGAGGAAGTTGAGGAGTTATAATATGAATATTTAGATCAGAATATTAATCATCTTGAAGAATAATCATATGAAATTTTTCTTACTAAAGATCAGTATCAGAATTCTAAATTTTTTGATGATTTTTATACTTATCCAGCTGATATTTATCAGACAGATCCAAAAAGTATTATAATTTAAGATTTGGTGCTAGACAAGTTGTTCAAATCCCTAAGAAGAAAATAGTTGCTCCTACCAAACAATGGCCTGATCCATCATTAGAAAATAAGCAGAATCACAGGGCTAATAAAGCTAAGGTCACAGAGTTGGAAGAAGTCAATAAGAGTAATCAGGGTTTCAATTTTGAAAATGAATCGAGTAAGGTGAAGATTCTTGTCCCTTTGACAAAACTAATGAAAATACCTTCATTTAGAGATCCTTCCTATAGGATGCTAAAAACCCAGGCTAATGAAATTCCTTCTGATGTTATGAATTTACATGATGAGCATCCTACCATTTTTGTTGGTTCTTCCTCACCTGACAAAGTTGAAAAGAAATCAGATTTTCATCCTCCTTTCTATATTACCTTGACAGCTCATGAGAAACTACTACACAAATATTTACTTGACGCTGGATATTCTCATAACCTTATTCCCAAATCTGTCATGGAGGCCCTAGGTTTGAGCATTACTAGACCATATCATGATTTATTTGCTTTAGAATCAAGAGAAATTCAGTTTTTAGGAGTAATAAAAGATCTTGTTGTCAATCTGACTTAGTTACCTATCAAAAGTGTTATGATGGATGTGGTTGTTACTGATATTCCACCTAAGTTTGGCGTGTTTCTATCAAGATCCTAAGAAAAAAGAGTGGGAGGTACTTTATATATGGATCTCTCCAATGCCACTATTCCAATATTTGGGGGTGAACAAAGGAGGTTATAGAAAGAAGTGTAGTTGGCTTACTTGGTAGGTGAAACCAATAATCCTGCAAATCATCCAATTTATGATGTGGAAGAATATTTTGGGTCCTGTATGTTGCATTTGAGGAATGAAGAAACATATGGTGTTCTATAAGTAGAAAATAAAGAACAAGTTCACCATGGTATTGAAAAACAAGATGATTTATGGCAGATGTACTTTGATGGTTCTTCATCTAAGGAAGGAGCAGGAGCTGGAATTGTTCTCATTTATCCTAGAGGGGAAAATGTTTGTTTGATGTATAAATTGGAATTCCAGACAACTAAAAACACAACAAAATATGAAGCATTAGTACTGGGAATGAGAGCTGGAAAGGATTTGAGAATTCAACAGTTAGTTGTTTTTTGTGACTTCGAGTTAGTGGTTCAGCAGGTCATAAATGTTTATCAGGTAAAACAACAGCTGTTAAAAGTTTATAGAAATGAAGTATGTGACTTAATTGACAATTCCTTTTCAGCATTCAACATTTATTTCATTACAAGAGATCAAAATCAGACAACAAACTCTTTCTCTCTAGTAGCAACATTTTTCAATGTTCCACAAAACAATCAACTCAGGTATCCAATTGAAGTTAGGCATAGGAATTCAATTACTGATAACATCAAACATTGGAGAGTGTTTCAGGATGATATGGAAATCAAGAAATTTTTGGAATTGACAGGTGAGTTTTCAAATTCTCATATTGATGAAGAAAAAGATGATGTTGGGGATGAATTTCCTTCTTTTACAGAACAATCAATTACTGATCATAAAATTATTGAACTTAAAGGAAATTTTATTCCAAAGGGTTTAGTTCCATTAGAAAGGTTGTTTCTTATAAATGACACTTTAACAAAACCAGCTATACAATCTTTTGAAGAAAATGTTAGTAGCTGCAACATTGGAACTGAAGGTCAGCCTAAGATCATTAAAATTTCTAAACTACTGTAAGATGAGGGTAAAAAGAAGTATATCATTTTTCTTAAAAATTTTGTGGAAATATTTGCTTGGTCATATGAGGATCTCAAAACATATGATACTAGAATTATCCAACATAAGATCCCTTTAAAACCTGATACTAAACCCGTCCGGTAGAAATTCAGAAGAATCAATCCAACATTGTTGCTAGTCATTGAAAAGGAAGTGAAAAAGTTGTTGGATGCAAAAATGATACTACCCCTTTGGTATTCCACTTGGGTTACAAATATGGTTCCTGTTCGAAATAAAAATGGTAATATTAGGTTATGGGTTGATTTTCGTAACCTAAACAAATCATCTTTGAAAGATAATTACCATGTCCCTAAGATAGATCAGATTTTGCAAAAGGTAGTTGGAGCTTAGAGGATATCAATGACAGATGGGTTCTCAGGGTACAACCAAATTGTTGTTCATCCATAGGATAGGGAGAAAGTTGCTTTTACCACTCCCTGGGGAACTTTAATGTATGATAAAATGCCATTTGGTTTAATGAACGCAGGTGCAACGTTTCAAAGGGCTATGGACATAGAATTTGTGGGTGAAAGGGAGAAATTTTTGGTGATCTATCTAGATGACATAACAGTGTTTTCATATCTAGATGAAAGTCATCTTAAAGACCTTGAACAAAACTTTTCAAAATTCAGAAAGTTTGGTTTGTCTCTAAACCCAAAGAAATCTCATTTTTCCATGCAGGAAGGAAAAATTATTGGTTATATTGTCTCAGCAGATGGTATCAATATTGACCTAGAAGGTGTGAAACAAATTCTGAAAATTACAATTCCCAGGAATAAAAAAGAAATTCAGTCATTTATTGGGAAAATCAATTTTCTCAGATGGTTCATTCCTAAATTTGTAGAGATTGTCAAGCAAATAACTAAAATGATTAGGAAGAATCAGGAAGTTAAATGGACTCCATAAGCAAAATTGTCTTTTGAAAGAATGAAACAAGCACTCACAGAAGCACATGTTTTGGTAAGCCCTAACTTTTCTAAAGAATTTATTACATTTCCTTTTTCTTCTAAAGACAGTATAGCAGCAGTACTATTGCAAAAGAATGCAGAGGGTCTTGAACAATCCATTTCATTTTTTTGTAAAGTTTTAAGGGACTCAAAACTCAAGTACAACATTTTGGAGAAACATGTTTATGCACTTGTTAAGTCCCTTAAGTTTTTTAGAATTTACTTACTGCATTAAATTTTTTTAGCATATGTTCCAAATGCAGCAGTAAAAGAGATATTAAATCATCCTGATTCTGAAGGGAAAAGGGGTCATTGGATTGCAAAAATAATGGAATATGATGTTGATATCAAACCAACTAAACTTGTTAAAGACTAGGGTTTGTCTAAATTGCTTACAGAGTCTAATTTCCAAGCATTAGGATGGAATGCTATGTTTAAAGAAGTATCTGAAGAAGAAAAATCCTAGCATGATGAAGAAAAAGAAGAGATTTTCTAGAAATATGTTGACTCAGCATGGTATGGCGATATAGTATATTTCCTTTTGTTTCTACAATCTCCACCGGATTTAGACAAAGGAAAATTCAGATCTTTGAAGTTAAAATCCATGAATTACTGTATTTATGAATATAATCTATTTTGGAAAGATCCTGTAGGTATTCTTCTCATATGTGTTGATAAGGAATAAGGCATTTGTGGTGGGAACCGTTATTGGAAGGCTACGAATTTTAAAATTCTACGAGCATGCTATTATTGGCCAAAAACATTTTCAGATGTTTTTTCCCATGTAAGAGCTTGTGTGGAATGTCAAAAGTTTGCAGGTAAACAAAAATTATTTTCTTTACCTCTCAAACCTATTTCAGTTGAATCTCCTTTTCTATTAGAATTTGAATTCCATTTAGATCTTCAATCATATAGTTCAAATAATGTTTGAAGTAAATGGAGAATGAAGATACAAACTGAAAAAAATAAACCACACATGAAACATATGAGTATTTCTCAGGAATTTGCAGTATCATTCACAATAATAAAATCCAGTGTTACAATTAGTTTACATAGGAAAAGAATTCGAATTCATTAGGTAGCAATTCAAATATATCCACTGGATCTGACTATATCTAACTAACCATCTAACTCATGGTGTCTCAATCAATATCAGAGTCCAATAGATCAACTCCCATATGTCCAACAACTCAATCAATCAATGATAGCTAGTTAACTCAGTGCAATTGAGTGTGGTAGGTTGGAAAAGGCACCTACTACACATGCAGCCATGCATAAATAGTGCTAGATAACTAATTATGAACTAACTGAAAGTAACTGGGGGATAACTAAGACTAACTAGTTCCAACTCCACCTAACTGAAGGAGGTTGGTGGTGGGACTGCCAGTTTCTCCTAAAATATAGGGATTTGTCTAGGAGGCGCCCAAAATAATGCATACACATGCAGTAAGTGGAAGTTAACCTCTAGCAGTGTTCCCCACACTCCAGTGACTAGTACATGTTGCCTCATTAGGCCAAGTGGACCCAATTAATTAAGTAAGGTTCCTAAGTTAGGCTAAATAATATAATAGAAATTATGGTCAAGGGAGGATTAATAATCCTAACATTTTCACCAGTGAGGGTTGGATTTTATAGGAGAATTCAATCCACATTCCAATGGGAAACACATATATATTTTGATAGCTACAGATTTCTTTACAAAATGGGTAGAAGTAATTCCTACCAGAAGAGCAACAAATCAAGTTATAATTAATTTTTCTGGAGGAAAACATTTTGAGCAGATTCGGTTGCCCCAGAACATTTATTACAGACAATGATCCTTCCTTTAAATCTCAGAATATGGTCCAGTTCTATGAAAAACACAAGATTTTGTTGAAGCATTATACTCCATATTACCCACAAGGTAATGGTTTGGTAGAGTTCACAAACAAAAACATTGTAAACAATATCAAGAAATTGTTGTCAGAGAATAAAAAGGCATGGGACAGTAAGTTGAAGTATGCCCTCTAGGATGACCGTATTACTACAAAAAAGGCTATTGGTACTTCTCCTTTCCATCTTGTATATGGAACTAAGGCAGTTTTTCCTGTATGGTTGGGTCTCCCTGTCATGAAATTTATGCAAGAAAACCTTGAAGATCCTAATGAGATACAACGCAGAATTTTTCAAATGATTGAACTTCAGTAAGAAAGAGAATTACTTGTTGAAAAGGCTTAGATGTATAAAGATAAAATAAAACACAGTTTTGATAAAAGAGTTAAAGAAAACAATTTCCTTCCTGATGATTTGGTGCTCAGGTGGGATGCAAGAAGAGATGAAAAAACAAAACATGCTAAGTTTGATGGTCTTTGGCTAGGAATTTTTAGAATTGTCAGAAGTATGGAAAATAATACATTTGTTCTACAGAATTTGGAAGGTGATGAATTAGCAGGCCCAATTAATGGGCGGTTCTTGAAGAATTTTTATACCAAATAAGGTTTGAAGGGTACTCATCACATTGTAAATACCAATGAGTTTCAATTTGAATAAAGACTCCATAGCCCAATGGATCAGTAATTATGGACAGAAAATAAGGCAGTTGGTCTTCATTTCTTGGAAAATCATAGGGAAATTCCATCCCCCAGTTGGAGCCATTGTTTGTCTTAGGTCTGTTATCTATTCTACCTAGGCTTATTTTTTACCTTAGAATTTTTTTTATCCTTAGATTTATTTTCCCTTTTCCTAAATTTTTAGATTACTTAGATTTCATTTATGAATATTCTATGCATTTACCAATATTTAGTTTTTAACTTAAGCTCCTATAGATCATTTAAAGTTTGATTCATAAATTCATACCAAAGTTAATATTTAATAAGTTTTTTCTATGTTTTAACATAGGCTGACAATGAATGCCATTTATTCAAATGCATGTATGTTTCCACCTCGACGAAGTTATGTTTATGTGCAGGTATAATCATTAAGCAAACAGGCTTCGAATTTTGTTCCTGTTTGAGGATCGACAACTGGTCTGATTTTGTACTGAAGAAAAACACCTGTACCATTCCATAATTTATCATCATTTTCAAACCTAACATCCTTTACTCTGTCAGCCTGAGGTAATATGGTGTTTGATCTGCAAAATGGTTTTTCTCAAGGTTCTATCTCAAGTGTTGCATCTACAGTATCTGTCCTAGTGGTCATTTGCTTAGGACTGAAGCCCAGAGTGTGGAATGGATGCAAAAAATTCCCCTAGATGTTGAAAAAGTAAAAGAGGTTGGTTGGTATTCCATGTTCGAAAATATTGGGGAGCATCACATTGGGGTTTCACGGTATTTTTGTCAAAGTTTTGATGGATCCGTAGTGTCGAATATCGGGGGGCTTGAGTTTATAGTAATAGAAGAATCCAATTCACAAGCCATTGGTGTTATTCCGGAGGGAGAAAAATGGTATAACATATAGTCCATAAATGAATATTATAACTAGTTTTTATTACCAACACATAAAGATCCAGAAAAGATCCAGACTGGAGCTAGGGTATTCAAAGGGTTTTTATGTTTAAAGAGTGGTAAGGTGTTTTAGATATTATTCAGATGTGTCACCAGTGAAGGGAGGATTGCAACTGTCTATTGCTACCACATGAGGTTATTGCAGCATATTTCAGGTACAAATAAATTAAACCTACATTTCTACTTGTTGAAGAGTCTGGGAAAAATGGAAATTAGGGTTCGTAATCACCCCAACTCTTCTATCAATAACATCTTTCAGGATGGGTTAATCAAATTGTTAATTACTCAAGAGCTAGAGAAGGAGGGTAGATCTTGATCTCATTTCCTATTATGGTCGGGATTAAAGATTAAGTTAAAAGAAGAGAAAAAGGGTAAGAGAAAACACAACCCTTCTAAGAAAAATACCATGGATATTCCTCATAATACAGAGATAGAAACCCTATTTGAAGATGAAGTTGAATACCATCATAGCGAGGAGTTTCGTGAAAAGAGAATGATTGTTCAAACCTCTGTACAAGAAAAACAAAAGAATCCTCAGAATTTTAAGAATGGTAGTTCAGTCATAAGTCTTGTTGATGACACAAAGATAATTAATAAAGGACCATACCTTGTTTCTTCTTCTTTTTCGAAACCTACAGAACATTCATCCAAACCCCTCAAAGTGTATTTAAGGCCTAAAATGCGACCTGTAAATAAACTAAAGATGAATATGAAAGCAGTATTAGACCCTAAGTTAAAAAAAGATCAAGTTATAAGTCTACAGGACTCTTCCAGTGATGATGAAGAAAGTAAGAAATCTAAGAAATTAGAATCAATGTTGCATTAAGTTTTGGATAAAATTGATCAGATTTTAAGAAGCATTCCATATCTAGTTCCTAAAAGTTATCTTTATAATGTTAATGATGAGGAAATGGAAGAAAATGCCACATCCTTGTTTCTAGAAGCAGAAGTTGGGGAATCATAAAAAATGCAAGCAGAGTGCAATGAAGAAATTATTACAAATATGAAGGAAGAAGTTATTGCAGATCTGAATGAAGAAAAGATGGCAGATAAAGAATCAGAGGATGAGATGAAATGATTGAATAAGAAAAAGGAAGAATAGAAATTGATCACTTTAGAATTGAAAATGAGCATATTAGTCAGATCAATGATGCTCTAATGAAGGAAAATAGAATGTTGAAACATGACGTATAGGAAGTAAACAAGTGTTATGTAGAGTTAATTCAAGTGGCATAGGAAGCAGTAAAGAGAAGAAAAATTATGCAAGAGCAGAATGTCCCGCTGGAGAAAGATAAGGATGAGCTCGAACAAAAGCTGAAACATATGTAGAAGGAGTTAAAAATGCTACAAATAAAATCACATGCACTAGATGGGTTAGCCACTCTGGCTGAAGCATCCATAAGGCTTTGATAAGGTTTCTTGTTTAATGTAGTTTTGACACTTGTCAAACTTAGTTAGACTAGGTCTTTTTTCAATTAGATACTTTGCTATATTTAGAAGTCGAGACCTTAAAAGGTGGATCTTCACAAACAAAATTTGATTTCACCTTTTCCTATATATATTTTAATATTTTGATAAACAAAGGGAGACACACATGGGAGTCGATATGCTTGGAGCTTGTATAATCCTACAATGTTTATCTGTGTAAGCACTTATTTATTTTATGAATGACTTAATATATCTATATGGAGCTAAGTTTTGAACTTATATTGTGTGGATATTCTTTGGTTATGTTTGAACACTTGTTTACATTATTTTTTATGTATATTTTTTCTATATAGATACCGTGTCTGCAAGTGGATATTGATGCCTACCGATGTTTGAAATGCTATTTCAAGTACCTGTATCTTTACATATGCTGCAATAATGAACTGTTTGTTTATTACTTGTATTTATATGCTTTGAAAGCTATTTCCTAAGCTGAAATTTTCATTATCATTCATTCTCCAAAATCTTGTCTTTATGCATTTATTTTCTGATGTAATCAGATTATTGTGTCTATGTAACTTGTCTTTACCTTATCTTATTTTTAGATTGTTATCCAAAAAACCATAAAAATAGTATTTAATTGTTGAGGTGCCTGAACACTGCTATCGAGCAGTCTAGATTAGTATACTTTAGGGAAAACAACATCCATTTCATTTTTTAATGAGCTTGACACAGAATGAGAAGTATCCTCACTAGCATCCATTTCATTTTTAAATGATCTTGACACAAAATGGGAACTATGATCATAGTATATGTTTTATTTTTTAATGAGCTTGAGAGAGAATGGGAACTATGCTCACATCCATCTGTTTCATTTTTTAATGATCTTGATACAGAATGGAAACTATGCTCACAGGTGACTGTTTCATTTTTTAATGAGCTTGTCACTGGATGGAAACTATGCTCGCAAGGTAGTTCTAAGAAAACATGATGTCCAGAGGTTGGTGGGATTCCCCATTACATACGAATCTAGCAACTTAACTCTAGTATAATGTCCAAAGGCTGGAGCCATGCCCCCCATTTTACCTATGATGGTAAGAAGCTAACTAGAAGCGGAAAGAACTGTTACATTTTTATCATTTGAGCAATATGACCTTTAGGATATTAACTAAGAGAATAACATGCACAACAATCAATCACTAGAGACAATAGACACAAAGGTTTTCCTCAGGGAAACCATAAAGGAGAAAAATCCACAACTTCCTCGGAGATAGAATGAGCACCAGAAGTAAAACCCAAAGATACAAAGATGATCTCTGACAACTGATTTCTCTCTCACTCTCTAATCCCAACTTCTCTCTCACTCATGCACTACAACTTAGTGTGAGTGTGTGTGTTGTAAATAGAGAGGTTCATTCTCTATTTATACTAGTTTCCAACTTGACATTAACTTACCAGGTCCAACTTCTTTAGGAGAGTCTAATAACCCTAGTGCCCCACAACTGTGGGGAATTTACCCCCTGATCAATAAGGAGGGTTAACCCCTATGACTTTACATGACTTGTTTAAATTAATGATTCTCCTGATAGGAACACCGGGGACCAATCAAATACAATATATGGAATATAGAAGTGAATACGTTTCGAAGTTGCAAATGCATCAACACTCCCTCTTAACTAGGAAGGTATTCTCTCGACACAATTCAGCAGCACAAGTCTTTGTCCCTGGATCATCACTATATCATCATCACTGAATCATCATCAAGTCTGGATCATCACTAGATCATCAACAAAGCTGGATCATCACTAGATCATCATCATCACTACTTCCGTTATCTCAAACAAATGGTGCCATCTCTCAATTCTACTCGTCATAGGAAGTTCTACAGAGCCAACCCTTTTTCATGATGTTTGTAGACCTAGCCTCCATGTAGGTCTTTATCTTCTTCAAACTTATATCTTACCATAGGAGGAACACATCCAACAACCATGACAGAAAGGCCCGCCCAACACTCACATCCATCGGCATGGTAGGACACACCATCTACCATCCGAGGAAAGTCCCAACACTCACATATGACCATGGGAGGAACACATAGAACAACCATGTCAAAAAGGCTCTACACTTACATTTGACCATGGGAGGAACACATCCAACAACCATGTCATAAAGGCTCTACACTTGCATCTAACCATGGGAGGAGCACATCCAACAACCATGTCAGAAAGTCTCTCCTATTTCATCTGACAATGGGATGAACACATCCAACAACCATGTAAGAAAGGAACATGGACTCATCACTTCACTTTGGAGGGAACACCAATATGGAGAACACCAATCTTCTCCCTAAAATACTCAAACTTCACTCTGGCTAATGGTTTGGTCAACACATTAGCTATCTGCTCTTGTATTGCAACATATTGGAGCTTTATTGCTCCTCTCTACACCATATCCATGATATAGTGATATTTGATCTTGATATGCTTTGACTTGTCATGGAACACTGGGTTCTTAGACAGCTTCACACAACTTTGGTTGTCGCAATATATGTAAGTAGCATCCAATTGGAGATCAAATAAATCAGATAGTAGCTTCCTCAAACACACTGCCTCACAACTAGCTGAACAAGCTGTGACATACTCTGCTTCAGCTGTACTCAGTTCCACACAGGATTGCTTCCTGATAAACCAAGAGATCACACCTGATCCCATACTGAAGCAACACCATGAAGTGCTCCTCCTACCAATGGAACTGCCTGTGCAATCTGAATCCACATAACCTTCCATGTTAATCTTCTGATTCACCTCATACTTCAGCCCATAATCAATTGTACCCTTCAGGTACCTTAGAATATGCTTTGTAGAAATTAGGTGAACATGTCTTGGATATGTCAGGAACTGGCTCAATGTGTTCACAACAAAGCAAATGTCTGGTCTTGTGATCATCAGGTACATCACGAACCCAATCAAGTGATGATACATCGTAGCATCAACCGAATCTGATGAAGCATCACTCAATAGCTTCAGGTTCGATGCCATACGTGTGGTCATGGCATTGCATTCCATCACCCCAAACCTCTTCAGGATCTCTACTACATACTTCCCTTGTCCCAGGGATATTCCATCCGCATCTCACCACACCTCCATGCCTAGAAAGTAATGCATCATACCCAAGTCCTTCATCTCGAACTCAGTAGCAAGCTTCCTCTTCGTGTCAATAATCAACCCATCCACACCTGTTACCTATAGCAAGAGTATCACTAGGTTCCATTCCTCAACCTTGTAGTAAAGGTTGGAATCTACTTTACTTTTGGTAAATCCCAAACTAGTAAAGAAGTTGTCAATTCTACAGTACCATGTCCTGGGTGCCTGTTTCAAACCATACAGGGATTTCTTCAATTTACACACATGAGTTTCTTGTCATGTGTCTTGAAACTGAGTGGCTACTCCACATACACTTCCTCTTATACTACACCATTCAAGAAAGTTGTCTTGACATCCATCTGGTGTTTCTTCCATTTCATTACTGTAGTCAAAGCAAGTACTGATCTGATGGAAGTGTATCTGGCTACACGTGCAAAAGTCTCTTCATAATCTATTACTTCTTTTTGGGAGAATCCACGAGCCATAAATCTTTCTTTATATTTCTCTATGCTACCATCTGCAGCATGCTTGATCTTGTAGATCCACTTGAAAGTCACAACAGACTTCTTCTTTGGTCTTGGGACAGCATCCCAGACATCATTCTTCATGATTGACTAGTAGTCCTTGATCATAGCATCCTTCCATTCTTTCTTCTTTGCTACTTCTTCATAGTTGGAAGGTTCTTTATCAATGATGTCACATAATAGGGCTGCATAACCGGAGTATGACTTAGTTCTCTTCCTTTCTCTGTGCATTTCTTCTAGAGCCCCATATCTCTCTGCACCTTGGATAGCCTATCGTACCCATGTATGTTTCTTCTTGTGAGGATTCTTCTCCTGAGGTGTATCTACAAGTTCTTGAGGTTCTTCCATTTCTCAATATTATTCTAGAGTTGCTTCGTTCATAGTTGTATCTTGGATTCTGGGTACTTCTTCTTCTTCACGGTCTTTAGCAGGTTTCTTTCTAGATTTGTTGTAAGTCGAGTTTTTTTCAAATGTTACATCTCTATTGATGTTGATCTTCTTGAATCTAGAAAAGTATATTCTATAAGCCTTCGATCTTTCACTATATCTCACAAATATACCCTTCTTTCCTGAAGGATCTAACTTTGTCCTCTTTTATTTTGGAATGTGTATGTACACTGGATAGCCAAATATTCTAAGATGACTGAATTCTGGTTTCTTTCCGGAGAAGACTTCTTTAGGTGTCTCTTTTTCAAGTACTCTATGAGGAGTACAGTTCTGTACATACACAAATGTTCTAGCAGCTTCTTCCCATAGATGCATGAGGATATCTTGATCATGAAGCATTGCCCTTGCAACTTCCATGATCGTTCTATTTTTCTTTCTGTAACCCCATTCTGTTGTGGATTATATGGAGTGGTCAAATGCCTCTTAATCCCCAAATCTCTACATAATTCTTTGAATTCACTTGATGTGAATTCTCTGCCATTATCTGATCGAAAGGTTTTGATTTTATATTATGTGTAGTTTTCGATCAAGGATTTGAATTCTTTGAACTTGCTGAATACTTCATCATTTCTTTTCAAGAAGTATATTCATGTCTTCATAGAAAAATCATCAATGAAAGAAACATAGTATACATACCTGCTTAATGAACTAGATGACATCAGACCACATACATCGGAGTGGATGATTTCAAATATTCCTTTTTCCTTTCTCTCGCTACTTGGAAATGTCTTCTTTGTGTTCTTTCCTTTCACACATCCCTTGCAAACACCTTCATGTTTTTCCTATATTTATGGAATACCTTCAACAACTTTGCTTGCAAGTGGTAGTGCCCTATAGTGCACATGCGCAAGCCTTCTATGCCAAAGTTCATTTGGACCTACCGAGTCATGGACCAAGGCTTGTTCTGGTTGGCCCTTCAATTTGTATAGTCCTCCCTCTTGCTCCCCAATTAGTATTGCATCATCTATAGTATTTACTTTTGGCCACATAAGGACTTGGCCATCTATAAATGAAACTCTCATGCCTTTTTCATCTAATGCCGAGATGGAGAGAATATTCTTCTTTAGTCCCGGTACAAACAAGACATCCTTAATTTTCATATACTTTCCAAAGTCTAGTTTAATGGAGGATTCACCACTACCTTTTATGGGATACTGGTAGCCATCCCCAAGTTTTACTTTGTGGGGTGATTTATGTTCAGATAGTTTCACAAAATATTCCTTGAATCCCGTCATGTTTTTGGAAGCCCCACTATCTATAATCCAATGATTTCTTCCATGTGTGACAGTTCCCATGAGGGAAGAGATCAAAACACATTCTTCATCACTTAAGGAATCATCACGTTCTTGTTTGATTTTCTTCTTGGGAGCTTCATCATTCATCATCCTATGCAGTGTGAGCATGATGTCTTTTCTTGTTTCCCTTCTTCTTGTGAGAGACATTTTTGTTTCTAGGATAATCTCTGGCAATGTGTCCTCTTTCATCACATGTATATCATCTGAATTTAGGTAGATTTCTGTTAGATATTCTAGGTTTATCTTTTTGGTGAGAGTGATTACCTTTTTGATAGTCTGTTCTGCTTTTCTTGGATTGTACTGTGAGACCTTGATCTTCATTTCCCATCTTTTCTTCTCGAGCTACTATTTGAGATTCTTCTTGTGAGCATTCTTTCCGCAACCTACTAAATTTGATTAGATTATTTCTTGCACATATCCCTTGAATGAATAAATCCCATGACCTAGGGAGACCATTCAAGGTGGTCATCACAATTTCTACATTCTCTACTTATTCATCCACTGCTTCAAGTTGTTCCTTGATTTGAGAGACCCTTGTAAAGTATGTTTGTATGGTCTCTTCATTCTGGATATTTACATTCTTCAACTGGTTCCTCAAAGTCATCTTCCGATTAATGTTCTTCCCTTCAAATAGCTTGGTTAAGGAATCAGACATCTCTTTAGGTGTCTTTAGGGAAGACACCTATGGTATAAGGTGATCCTTTATTGAATCAACAATAATCCTTTTGTCCTTGACCAATTTCGTTTTGTGTAAGGCCTTAGCCTCATCTCCCTCTGGACTATAACCTCTCCACTTATGCAGGAGTCCAATTCATTTTCTTCTAGGACCAGGGAGATCCTATACTTCCAGGCACTTAATTTGTCAGATCCCTCAAGATTTTCATGAAGTTTGCTGTGATGAGACATATTAACAAAGAACCTAAAATGGAAATACAAAATATTTAGATCTTACCAATTTGAGACGCTGAAAACTGGATCTAGAGCTAATCTTCTACAGTGTTGAAGTTTCTAGTTCCAAGGAAAATTAGGGTTTTACTTTCCCGGAGTTCTACCTAACCAAAAACCTTGATTTTTGTCTCTAAACTTTGATTTTGATGAGAATATCAATCCTAGATTGGGCTCACTCAAAAATTCCACTTCTGTGAAAAGCCCTAATTTCCCGATGTAGTGGTAGGTCAAAAACCGAAAAAGCTCAGAATCTGATTCTTCTTCGACAAAAAGATGCACCCTTCAATGGAGAATCATCCTAGCCTCCTTTTGCTGATGGATTGTGGATAGAGACCCAAAAATTAAGAATCCCTAGCTTCCGCAGCTGCATAGTGTCTTCTTCTCAGGTTAGCTCTGATACCAAGTTAGATTTTTATCATTTGAACAATATGATCTTTAGGATCTTAACTGAGAGAATAACATGCACAATAATCAATCACAAGAGACAATAGACACAAATATTTTCCTCGGGGAAAACATAAAGGAGAAAACCCTGTAACTTCCTCAGAGATAGAATGAGCACAAAAAGTAAAACCCTAAGATACAAAGATGATCTCCAACGGCTGATCTCTCTCTCTCTCTCTCTAATCGCAGCTTCTTCTCTCTCACTCACATGCTAAAACTGAGTGTGAGTGTGTGTGCTATAAATAGAGAGGCTCACTCTCTATTTATACTAGTTTCTAGCTTGACATTAACTTACCAGGGCCGACTTCTCTAGGAGAGTCTAATAACCCTAGTGCCCCACAACTATGGGGAATTTACCCCCTGATCAATAAGGAGGGTTAACCTCTATGAATTTACATGACTTGTTTAGATTAATGATTCTCCCGATAGGAACATTGGGCACCAATCAAATACAATATATGAAATACATAAGAGAATACATTCCGAAGTTACAAATACATCAACAGGAACCATAAGAATATGTGGAACACTCGGGGAAGTCTAATGACTAAGATTCATAAGATGATCAGTTTTAATGAAGGAAAGTTGATCAATGGTCACAATATTCCATCTTGAGGAAAATACATCACTCGAAAGTGTGTGGACACTACAACTTTCATGGCGTAAACATAATCTCATCTAAGGAGAAGATTAGAATCTAAGGGACCTTGGACTACCATAACATCGATGAAGACAATTTTCCCTCCTAAAGTGATAGGAAAATGAGGAAGGATCCCTAAATTCATTGTAGGTATTTGATTAAAAGCCAGTATCTGATCAATGGCTGGCACAAGTGGAGGGGATCCTATGGATTTCCAAGCAGTTGAGGATAGAATTCTAATAGAAGCCCCTTCGTAAACAATAGAATGTAGCATACTCTTAGCAGTAACTCACACATATATCTGGAAAGGAATGCTCAAATGAAGAAGAGATTCTATTAGATTACTGTAGTCAAAGGAAATAACCTCACTACTTGGAGAGGGTTCTATCGAAAGAGACAACTTCCTCTTGTGTAAAACAATCGAAATTAACTACAAAAACTTCAGCAAGTTTCAGTTCACTCTCAACTATAAGAGGGGGAGAAGATAAAGACTGTGTCAAAGAGACTACTTCAATGTCAAAAGTATCTAATGAAAAAGTGGGATCTAGTGGAGATGAAATTGAATCAACCAATTTAACTTTTCTCTCCAAAGGAAGAGTGGGATCTATCAAGGCTGGAACAGGATCGACCGCTTCAACTTCACTATACAAAGTAAGAGTGGGATCGACCAAGGTTGGACTTGGATTGACCACTTTATAAACCAACGGGATGTCAAGGGACAACTTACAATAACATGTTGGAAGTCGTTGTTGAGGAACAGTAATATCTTCCAACAACTTAGAAGCTTCATCCATGAAAGGCCAAAGGTAAGTAAGGTCCATGTCCTTACATAGCAAGAAAGTATGTTTGAACTTTCCTTTCCAACTCTTAACCATAGAGTCATAGGTTGATGGGGTATCATCATTATGATAACTAGATACTGATGATATGGGGTGTTGATAAGCCTCAGACCACAGTTCTAAAACCCGGGACAAACCATGACAATATTTCAGAAGATGGCCACCCTTGCAAATTCTACAAGGAAACTTACGTTTACGAGGTGTTCTTGTGGACAGATCAACACTCTCAACACTATGATTAATGCCTGATGGGTTTCCAACATGAAAATCATAGGTTGGAGATACAACCTTCTTCTTAGTTTTATCCTTCTTAGCCTTCCTTTTTGTCTTCTTCTTACCCGCCCGTTTACTAACTTCATAGTTTTCGACAGGTGAAGAGGAAGAAAGGGAAGTTGATTCAACATTCGAGGAAGAAGGAGAAGGGTTAACATGAGATCGATGCTCATGCAGTGAAGGAACTTCATCCGACACAAAATTTGCATTTGGTATAACAAGATTGGAGAATAACCACACATGAAATCCTATAGTCAATCCAGGAAGAATCAAAGTGGCCTGCATGAAGGGAAGACCAACAACTCCATAAGGGGGAGAAACAAGTGACATACCCTGAAAAAGGTTCCCTTAACTGGTGGTTGTAACACCTTAGTTTTGACCCCATGATATTTTGATTGTACATAATGTATATGTTGTATAAATCATGGCAAGGAGCTCAAGGCCAAGGCCCTGCCAGCGATCTGGTATTTTGTATGTAGGTGATCAGGTTAATGACTAAGGTTATGGTTATTGTGTTATTCAAAGCACAGAGAATTTTGAATATCATGTAAATGCACAATTTAATAAAATACCACAACTAAATATGGGATTGAAACATGAAAGAGATCGGGGCATGATTTCACAGGAATAGGGAGAAGAGTCAATCAACCTCTGAGCCTTAGGGTGAGGCCATATGAAAATAGGATAATCTATGAACCCTCATCTACCTTTTTTCCTCTGTCCTCAATCATTTATTCCTTCCAGGAGGTGGTTGAGATAGTTAATGCCTGGGGCAGTGCAGGGCATGGAAGACTGCAGTCTGCATAGGCCTGTAGCCTGGGGAAGGATGCACTTTTTCTTCTGTAGGAAGAAAGTATGTGATGCGTACCCTGTCCATTAGAGGATATCACATGTGGATTTTTTTCACTCCTCCTTAGTCATTCTATCATGAATTCAAACCATTCCATCATGGTTCACTCACTCTAACATTTTCGAGCTCTCCAGACTGCTCATGCATGATGTGCATTCACCTGTGTTACAGAACCATGGTTTTTGTCTGTGATTGTCCATCCCTAATCACGTCATCGTGTTGGTTCACTCCCTAGAGCCACAGAACCAGTTCTCTGCTAGTATTTTCCTTTTCCGAGCAAACGAACATGGGTTCATGGTTCATACGATTTGATTTCACTCTCCTAAGTCACAGAAGGTGTTTCTGTGCTGGGTTTCTCTATTACAGAGTGATTATGTATTTTTGCAGGTTTGCAGTGTGGTGGTTGTGTTGTGCACCCTGGTCTTGGGTCTGATTGATATGTAATACTAAGGAGTGGAAGAGAAGAGGAATGGACTTTCTAGCCTAATGTAGAAAGGAACCTTAGGAAAATATAAGGGTGGCTGGTAAATCTTTACTGCATGCCCTGAAGAGCACTAGAAGGGAGGCATATCCTGAAGGATTGTTGAGAAAAGAAAGGGATGCTACGTTATGTTGGGATGTAGGTAATGTGGATTCCGGGCCAGATAGGTATTGTTGAGGTGTCGTTATCTCTTGTGTAAGCCACTAACTTAGTCATTTTACCTTTCCATTGCCTTAGCAACCTGTAAACCCAAGGGATATTGGATTGGCCTTGGGGCATGTTAACCTAATTGGATCTTGGTTTAGCTGAGCCTTTTTTTTCAATGGCTCTGTGTGTAATAATTTTATTGATAAGCCTGCAGCCTATTAACCAAACTAGGTGTTGTCATGGTTTGATAGTCTAATAATTCCAACTAAGTGTTGACTTGACTGTGTGTTAAATTATCTAGCTATGTGTGAGTGTGCTGTTCCCTAGTTCCTTGTGGAATCATGCCCATGTTGGGGGTAGCAATGTGTTGAGAGATTAAAGAAAACACTGGCTTATGGTTGGGTAGAACGTTGCATCTACATAGATAGTTGCAAGACAACTTTATCCTTCAAGATAAGTATTCTTATTATGTTCTTTATGCAATATATTTTCCTATGAAACATTCTGTTAATGATTGAATGATTATTGATGATGAAGTAGATGTTTACTTGTGTATATTTCCTACATTTTATCTGTGTTTTTTCCTTAGATGTTTTTATGCATTTTTTCCTAAGTTCATGGAGGCTGGAAGCCTGTTACAGGGATGAAATTGCAGCTAAGGTAAGAATTGATGGGTTTTCGCCCCTTGCGATCCACCTGCGGAAGGTAGAAACTGGAAAAGGAAAATTTGAACTAAGCAGAATTGTTGGGTTTCCGCACCCCAAGATCTGCCTGCGGAAGGTGGAGGGCACGAGGGGGAAATGGAAATTGAAAACAAGGCAGAAGTGTGATTTTCGATTTCCGAAGTCTGAGGTCGTAAAGAAGAATTTGGAAATGCAGAAAAAGGTTAAGGCTGAAAGTCGTTCTCCTGATTTCTGAGTTTCGCAGCAGAGGGAGAAGGAGAAATGCAAGAGACGGGAGAAAGAAGTTTTATCAAAGAAGAATGTTGGATTTTTGACTTCCAAGATCTACCCGTGGAAGGAGGAAGGTGGAAATCTGGGGAAAGGGTAACATAAAGATTTGGTGTTTTTTATTTTCAAGTTCCAAGGTGCGAAAGGTGGAAAGTGGAAGTACGGAAGGTGGAAGGAAGAAAGGTCATCGAATGTTCCTTCACATATGGTGTTTTTGATTTTCAAGTTCTGAAGTGTAGAAGGAAGAAGGAGGAAAGTCCGTCAAACGTTCCTTTGCACATGGTGTTTCCGATTTCCAAGTTCTGAAGTGCGAAAGGCAGAAAGAGGAAGTGCATAAGGCGAAAGGTGGAAAGGCCATCGAACATTCCTTCATGCATAGTGTTTCCGATTTTTGAGTTCCGAAGTGTGGAAGCTAGAAATTGGAAGTACGGAAGGCAGAAGACAAAAAGGCCGTCAAACATTCCTTTGCACATGGTGTTTCTAATTTCCAAGTTCCAAAGTGCGGAAGGTAGAAAGAGGAAGTGTAGAAAGAGGAAGGTAGAAATGTCGTTTAGTGATCCGTCACACATTGAGTTCCGAGGCCAAAAGGCAGAAAGTGGAAGTGCAGAAGTGCAGAAGTGTAGAAGGAGGAAGTTGAATCTTTTGCTTCGTTGAAATGTTGAAGTCCAAATTTCTGAGTTCCGAGGCTAGAAGGCAGAAATAGGAAGTTGAATATTTTTCTTTGTCGAAACCTTGAGGTTCTAATTCTTGAGTTCCGAGGTCAGTAGTCCGAAAGCAGAAGTGCAAAAAGGGAAAGGTTAGTTTGAAAATGTCCGTTCTAGACACAGAATGGATAATTGAAGGGAGGAACAACTGGTATAGTGGTTCCAATCCTGAGATGAAGGTTGGAGAATAGTTTAACGTCCATACCCAGTGTTTATCAGAAGAACAAAGAGGTCCTTTATGAAAAAAATTAATTTATTCGCATTATGGGGTATGGTGACGTGAAAGTGTGGTATCAGAGCTACAGGTTGCAGTATTGGACCTAGATGGGCCATGTGAATAGTTTCCAAAAATGTTGGTTGCGGCATTGCAGCTAACTTTGTTTTTAATTTTTGAAAATTATCATGTATCTAACAAACATGTATGCTAACACATTTTTTGGTAGAGTCATAGTGCAGATTATAAAGGTGGTTTTTTTGTTCAAGCCATGACAATATATAGCAGGAATGATGTATGATATCTGTATGTGTATGAGGAATATGTTATGGGTGAAAACGTTAGATTCAAAAATGATGAAACCAAATCTAATGGAGGAGATATCGAGATACCCCGCCATATTTTGTAGCCACCATGAGAAGCCTAAGGGTGGAAATGCAGAGTTGCAGAGCAGACAATGAAAAATTGGTTAATGCTCAAGAAGATAAAAATCAGCTAAATGCAACCATACTGCAGAGTTTGACAGACTTGAAAAGAAGGATGGACTCTAGGCATGGGATAGTAAATACATAAGGAAGTAAGAGCAACACTAGAAGAAGGAAAAGGACTTCCGGTGGTTCATCTAACTTAGAAGAATCCAATGGGAGTTCAAGCTCTTCTTCTCACAATAGTAAGAGAAAGAGGCACCACAGGAATCGCTTTTGGGATGAATTTAAGAAGACTAAACCTCCTACCTTTAATGGTGAGATAAATACTGGTCAAGAAGATGAAGCTTGGATTTTTGGGATAAAGAAGTATTTACAAGTCTAGGATTATTTAGGAAACATGAAGGAAAGGGTTGCCATATTCAATATGAATGGAAGAGAATCCATTTGGTGGGAACACCTCAGATAATTAAAGAGGATAAATGAAAGAAGACTTAAGTGGAAACAGTTCAAGAAGTATTTCAAGCAGAAATACCTATATAACAGGTTTTATAATGACAAAATTAAGGAATTCCATGAGATGATATTGGGACAACTGACAATGGAAGAATATGCCAATATTTTCTTCAAGCTGTTAAGGTATGTTAGGTACATCAAACATGAGAAGATGAAGATCCAACATTTTATGAGTGGATTAACTAAGTATTACAAAGACCGAATTGAGTTTGATAAGCCTAGAACTCTGGAAGAGGCTATCAGAAAGGCTAAGTATTGTTATGACCAGAACACAGGAAATCCTGATCATCATAAGGCTTGGAAGGAAAATAAGAATGAAAATTTTGAACAAAGAAAGAAATGATTCAAACCTTCCAACTTCAGGAACCAACAACAAAGGAAACCATCACAAACTGTAAATCAACCAACCAGAGTGATGGGGGGAAATCCAAGGGATCCTAAAGAAATCAGGTAACCCCTCCAATGTTTGAGGTGTGGAGGACCCCACACACATAGGAACTGTACTCATGAGGAAGGGTATGTAAGGCTAGCTTAGAATGTCTAGGAAGTTGAAACTGTTGATCAGGTGGCAAGGACAGTCCCTAGGATTATGCAACATTAGAGGACCGTCAGGCAGATCACCAGTCAACTGTGGTTGAGGTTCCAGGTAAGATTACTGAGCGATCTGTATTTGTTTTAATTGACCCTAGTTCTAATCATAGTTATATTACTCCTAGGATGGTTGAAGTTTGTTATTTTAAGAATTTAAAGCATAGTAAGTCATGGTTAGTTCAACTAGCCACTGGAACCAAGAGGAAGGTTAGTGAGATTGTAGAAAAATGTCCATTAGAGATGAACAGGTTAGTGACTTATGCAAATATGAATGTTCTACCACTTTGTTCCTATGACATTCTCATTGGAATCGATTGGTTAGAATCTCACAGGGTAAAGCTTGGCTTTTACAATAAGACTTTTGAATGCATGGATGAAGAAGGACACCCAAGAATGGTAAGAGGCATTCCAAAAGTGGTTTATGTTAGGTATATTTAAGCCATGAAGCTGAAGAAGTTCTGTAGGAAAGGTTTCCAGTTATATGCAGCCCATGTTTTGGAGGCAATAGAGAATGAAACTCCTAGATTGGAGGATTTTCTTGTTTTATAGGAATTTAGGGATGTTTTTCTTGGTGATGTTCTGGGACTTCCTCCAAAAAGGGATATTGATTTTACCATTGACCTTGTGCCAGGAGAAACACCAATGTCAAAGGAACCCTATAGGATGAGCACACCAGCGTTGTTAGAGTTGAAGATGTAGCTTCAAGAATTGTTGGAGAAAAAGTATATCAGGCTGAGTGTGTCTCCTTAGGCAGCACCAATTCTATTTGTAAAGAAGAAAGATGGTACACTTAGATTTTTTATTGATTATAGATAGCTGAACAAAGTCACAGTGAATAACAAGTATCCTTTACCTTGAATTGATGATCTTTTCGATCAAATGAGAGGGGCAAAGTTGTTTTCCAAGAATGATTGAGATCTGATTATCATCAGGTAAGAATCAAGGACGAAGACATTCATAAGACAACCTTTAGAACAAGTATGGGCACTATGAGTTTGTAGTGGTTCCATTTGGTCTCACAAATGCACCCGCAACATTTATGTGCCTTATGAATAGTGTTTTTAACAGGTATTGGACAAGTTTGTTCTTGTCTTCCTTGATGGCATTCTTATCTATTCTAAGAATGAGGAAGAACATGAAGAACACCTAATATTTTTTTTGCAATTGTTGAGGGAGCATAAGATGTGTTTCCGCCTTTCACACACCTGGGTCACGTGGCAAAAATCTTCAAGTCACTCGGTGTGTCCTTGGGGGCAAGTCTCGAGTCAAGGCTATCACCTTGTTCTTGACTCCTCCGTTTAGGCTCAACTCCTAACGAAGCCAAGGGGGGTAGACCCTATTTAAGTTACTAAGGATGATTTCTTAGTGTGATGATGTTGAACTGAATCAGTTACTTAGGAGTTTGAATATTTTAACTATAGAAAATTAAAGATGACGAGATATGAAAATAAATACATGAAAGCACAAAGCTGATACACAATGTATATATGAAGCAAAAATGACCAGTGCCTTAAAATGGAGTCAAATCAATAAGATCGATGTGCTTGCATGTGCTTGGAGTGAATGTTTTGCGATTGCATATTGGTATGTTTTAAGTTAAATGTGAAGTATGAGTTGATTAAATTAGGCAAAGGGGGACTCCAGATATACCCGAGAGTACTTGGAGTATGTCCAAAACAAAACCTTTACGGCTACTTGCAAGGAATATGTGGGCTGAAATGGAGTCTCTAGGGCTATTGTTCGTAACGCACCCGTTAGGGTGTGACAGAGATCGGTGCCCTGAGGTCACTTTTCAGTAAGTTCCCGCTTCCTTTGGGTATTTTTCCACCGTAAAGGTTTGATCTAGGTGTTGGATTTTCACCTGATGGTTTGTCAGTTGGGGAGTGTGAGTCCTAATTATACTAGTCACCCAAGTGATTTTGATACAGCTTGAATGATCGGATGAACCGCAGCCAAGTGCAAAGCATACACACTGGAGTCTTGTAAATTTTAATAAGTTTTAAACTGGGTGTTCTTGTTTAAAACTAAAAGCCTCCAAGAACCTCTTTCGATCCAAGTGGATCTCAATCGGGGAATCGAGGAGGGGTTAATTTTAAAGTTGCTGATAAACAAATTATAGAAAAAAGGAAACAGATATACAATTCTAGTTTCTTAATTAATCCTACCACGAATCTCTTTCCCCTTTCGGGTCAATCGGGAAATCGTGGGGTAAGTATTATGATTACTTTGAAATGTACAATATGGAATATGGAATTAATAGAAAAATAAAGTATACTACCCTGCAAATTAGATCAATGCTAGTAAAAAATAAATAAGCAAAAAGCGACGAAAAGGGCACCGACGCAAATCCCCCCAAGGGGGATGGGGAATGGGCTCGAAAGAGCCTATTCCAAAAATGATTTTATTTATTAATGGTTACAGTATCATAGGACTGATATATCAGAGAATTATTGGTCATTATACAGGCTGAAACCAAGATTTTACAACTTTGGAAAATTTTTGAGTTTTTTGGTGAAAAGGGAGACCCCTTGGGGGATTTGAACGCTCCAAAAGCCATTTCGGACAGCAGCTTCCTTTATTTTCTGTTTGTGTAGCCAATGATAGTGCACTGATATTTCAGAATATTAAATTTTATAACAGTGAAAGGAAATCTAATGCATGTGATCTACAAGTTTTCTTTAAAATTCATGCAAAAAGGACGATTTCCCTAAAGCTAGATCTAGAATGCTTATGAAACTTTTTTGAGTGCAAGATCTAGACTGTGAGATATGAAATATCATATTTATGTGTATTTTACTTTTATGAAATAGATCCAACTGAAATCAAAGCTATGAACTGAACCAAGTAACCGGGTAAAGTGTTGATTTTGAGGGAGGAAGAAGAGGAGAAAAGTGTTGGTTTCCTTGAAGATCCGCAGTAGAGCTTTCAGGTGGAATGTCGAGGGACTATTCCTTTGAAATTTTTTGAGGAGAATGAAGAATCAAACTAGATCAGCATCCTCTCTAAAGTATGAACTTGCAACTTAGCTGAAATCAAAGAACTTGCCAAGAAACTTGTGAGATCCAATTGGTACACACAAAGATATTCAAGATAACATGCATATAAGCTTATAGGACATGCTAAATCTAGATATCTAAACATGCATCCAAGGAGAGTGACAGTCAAAAAAATTATTGAACAAAACCTTTCTTATCAAGATTGTAATAAGCTAATTACCAATCTTAACCACAGATCTACAAGAAATTAGCAAAAAATGACCACAGATATAGGTTACCTCAGTAAAAAAATGGAAATAATCATCCACACATGTAATGGCACCACACCGTATTGCCTCCAAATATTTTATTTATTTCAAATGAATAATTACAGAGTTACAATAGCAGCAGCACCTCAATCCCAGTTCTAACTAACTTGGAAGAGGAGGCTATTCCTGGATATATACAAAATACAGGCCATCCAGCCCAGGGGGTGCAAATCTCAAGGATATTGACCAAATATGCTGATGGAGAGTCCATCAATGCTGATCTGTGTCTAACTGAGCCAGATCTAAGTCTTACTGAGTGCAATTGTCAATGAGAGAGTTGATCTGACTGACACCTCAACCTGTTGACTGAAGCATCCACCAAAACTCATCCAGATGAGCCAAAAACGTGTGGAGGAGAGAGGGAGGGTGAAATTCCCCATAAAGGATGCTGAAGATCCACTCTG
Organism: Pseudotsuga menziesii; assembly: GCA_001517045.1. Taxonomy (NCBI): domain Eukaryota; kingdom Viridiplantae; phylum Streptophyta; class Pinopsida; order Pinales; family Pinaceae; genus Pseudotsuga; species Pseudotsuga menziesii. The sequence goes on along the minus strand of LPNX010488737.1, from coordinate 302,101 downwards.
GATCTGATTTGATCACCTCCTTCAATCAAGGTTTTGTCAGATCTAGTCAATCTACTTCAGATCTTACTGATTTCAATCAAATCGGCTGAGAATCCACTGATTTATGATTTTGGATTTGCTCCATTATTCATCAATTTATTAATTAAAATAATCAATAATTGATTTTTGGGGCTTTCTGACCTGAGTAATGGAAAATCACTCAAAACTAGGAAATAGTGGGTCCATGGGTTTACATGGTGCTCTTAGCTTGAAAATGAGCACCTACATGATTGAAACAGATTATTTGGCCCAATTTTATTACAAAATCAATTTTTCCAATTAAACTATTAAAAAATAGCCTAAGTTTTGGAAAAATTAAAATTTAATAAAAAACACTGAAAATACTAAAAAATTGAAAAATTGAAAAACACCTAGGGGTCTTAGACATGTTCATATGACTCAAAAATGATGTCTAGCATGTCTAGACATTGACACATAGACACTAATAACCTCAATAGGCCTAAATTCCAAGCCGACCACCCCAACTTTGGAGGTATGGAGTGAAAAACTTAAAAATTATCAGTCGTTTATTCAACAACCAATAATAACCAAGGGAAAAACACCCTGGGCTGATAGGATTGACAAATGAAGTCTAAGAGACCGAGTCTTTTACAGACACTATCATGATAGAACATTTATTACAATTCCCCCATGGGGTATGAACATGTGATATGATACAACAAGCACTTCCCAGAAGTACTTCCAAAGGTCTTTTTGAAGTCCGAACAAGTTAACCCTATCCGGTTCACCGGGCTCACTTGATAAAAACCACTAAGTACAACTTAGGTGGTAACAAGATGTATGCCAAGTTGAGTAAGTGTGACTTCTATAAAGATAGAATTCATTACTTGGGCCACATCATATAAGATGAAGGCATATATGTGGACCTTGAAAACATTGAGGCCAGCATGAATTGGGAAAGTCCAAGTAATGTGACCGATGTAAGGTCTTTTATGGGACTTGCAGGATATTATAGGAGATTCATTGAAGGATTCTCCAAGGTTTCAAATACTATCACTTCCTTGCAAATGAAGGGGATGAGATTTGAATGGACGCCTAAATGTGAGGGAAGCTTACAGTAGTTGAATAATCTTCTCACAAGTGCACCCATTTTGAAAATTGCAGACCCAGAAAAGGACTTTATGGTGTGCACTGATGCATGTGGTCAAGCACTTCGAGGATTTCTTATGCAAGACAACCATGTGGTATGTTATGAGTCTATAAAATTAAAATATCATGAGAATAACTATGCCACTCATGATTTAGAAATTTCAGCCATAGTACATTCTCTCAAGATGTGAAAGAATTACTTAATGGGCATAAAGTTTGAGTTAAGGGAAAGCCACTGTGGTCTGAAGTATTTGTTTAATCAGCCAACTCTAAATGTTAGGAAAGCTAGACGGCTATAGTTTTTATGTGAGTTTAATTTTGAGATCAAACACATAAAAGGAAAGGAGAATAAAGTGGCTGATGCACTCAGCAGGAAAGTTCATGTGGTCTGTCTTAGTATTTTCCAATCATAACTGAGACAACTGATTGTGAATCATACTGTTGAAGATGAGTTGTATGTGCAGGTCAAGGATAAATTTCAGCAACATAATCTTGAGAAGAGATATGAGGGATATAAATTGGAAGAAGATGGGCTTCTTACCTAGAATTAGAATAGAATTTGTATTCCACATGTAGCAGATTTGAGTAGAGTTGTTATGGATGAGATCCATCAACATCCATATTCTGGTCATCCAAGATATCAGAAGACAATTTATATAGGAAAAAAGTAGTATTTCTTTCCAAGAATGAAAAGGAATATTTCTGAATACATTTCAAGGTGCATGAAATGTCAGAAGGTGAAGGTTGAGCATTAACACCCAGCAGGATTTCTATAGCATTTGTCAATTCCAGAATGGAAATGAGAAGTTATTTACATGGAATTCATTATAGGTTTTCCAATGACTTGGAGATGACATGATCCTATCATGGTTGTGGTGGACAAGTTGACAAAGGAAACACATTTTATACCTGTTAAGTCCACACATAAGATTGATGACATTGCAAAAATATTCATGAAGGAGATTTTCAAGTTGCATGGATTACCTAAGGAAATAGTTTTTGACAGGGATGCCAAGTTCACTTCCAATTTTTGGAAGGGGTTGTTTGCAGATTTGCATACAAAGCTCAATTTCAGCACTACTTACAATCCTCAGACTGATGGTCAGAAAGAGAGGGTGAATCAAGTGTTGGAAGACATGCTTCACATGTATGTGATGGACAAGCCAACCAAGTGGGAATACTACTTACACTTGGTAGAATCTGTATACAACAATGGACATCAAGCATCCTTGGGGATGAGTAGGACACATGTGACTTCGGATAATCCTGTGAAAAGGATTATACTTGGGACATAATTTCTCAAGGAGATGGAGAAAGAGGTTGCAAATATCAGGCAGAATCTAAAGGTATCCTAGGATAGATAGAAGAGCTATGCTGATAAGAAAAGAGTGCACATAGAATTTTGTGTTGGGGATCATGTTTATCTATTAGTGAGGGAAAGGAAGAGTTATTTGAAGCTTGGAAGTTGTGCCAAGTTGTCCCCTAGATATTGTGGGCCTTTTGAAGTGCTTGAAATAATAGGGCCAGTTGAAAATAGACTTGCATTGCTTGCTAGCACTAGAGATCGTGATTTTTTTCATCTTTCTTTGCTTAATAAATATGTACATGACCCTAACCATGTGATTAATTAGCATGTGATTCAGGAGGAACCTAAGGGAGAGTTCCGAATCGAGCCAATGCACATGCTTGATAAGAAGGTCACCATGCTCCAGAACTGAGCCATAGGGCAGGAAAAGGTGCAATGGGAGCACTACGGCCCTAACAAGGCTACCTGGGAGCTGGAGGATGCCATGCGATTGGCACACCCATTTTTGTTCAATCCTATAAAGCATTGAGGATAATTCCACTGTAGCATTTTTGTTCAATTTTGTAAGCACTGAGGACACTGTTAATTGAATGGGGAGGGTAATGTAACGCCCCTATTTTGACCCCATGAAATTTTGATTGTACATGATGTATTTATTGTATGAATCACGGAAAGGAGCTCAAGGCCAAGGCCCTACCATCGATATCGTATTTTGTATGTAGGTGATCAAGGTTGATGCCTAAGGTTATGGTTATTGTTCTAATCAAAGCACATAGCATTTTGAATATCATGTAAATGCACAATTTAATAAAATACCACAACTAGATATCGGACTACAATGTGAAAGATATGGGGGCATGATTTCATAGGAATAGGGAGGGGAGTTAGTCAACCTCTAAGCCTAAGGGTGAGTCCATATTTCAATAGGAGAACCTATGAACCCTCAGCTACCTTTTTTCCTCTGTCCTCAAACATTTTTTCCTTCTAGAAGGTGGTTGAGACAATTAATTTATGGGGCAATGCAAGGCATGGAAGATTGCATTCTATGCAGGCCTGCATCTTGGGGGAGGATGCACTTTGATTCTGCGGGAAGCAAGCACATGACGTGTAACCTGTCCATCAGAGGACATCACATGTGGGTTTTTATCACTCCTCCTCAGTCATTCTATCATGCATTCGAACCATTCCATAATGGTTCACTCACTCTACAATTTTTGAGCTCTCCATACTACTTATGCACGTTGTGCATTCACCTGTGTTGCACAAACATGGTTTTTATCTATGATTATCCATCCCTGATCTCGTCATCATGTTATTTCACTCACCAAATATGCATAGCCGGATCTCTACAAGTATTTTCCTTTTTTTAGCAAAGGAGCAGGGGTTCACGGTTCATACGGTTTGATTTCACTCTCCTGAGTCATGGAAAGCGTTTCTGCAGTCGGTTTTTCTATTACAGAGTAAGTAAGCCCATTTACAGGTTTGGAGTGTGGTTGGTGTGTTGTGCACCCTGGTCTTGGGTTTGATTGATATGCAAGACTAAGGAGTGGAAGAGAAGAGGAATGGACTTGTTAACCTAGTGCAGAAAGGAACCTCAGGAAAAGATAAGAGTGGCTGGTAGATCTTTACTCCATGCCCTGAAGAGCACTAGAAGGGAGGCATATCCTAAAGGGATGTTGTGAAGAGAAACAGATGCTACCATGTGTTGGAATGTAGGTAATGTGGATGCTAGGCCAGATAGGTCTTATGGAGGTGTCTTTAGATCTTGAGTGAGCCACTAGCTTAGTAATTTTACCTTTCCACTGCCTTAGTAGCTTGTAAACCAAAGTGAGATTGGCTTGGAATTGGGGTATGTTAACCCAATTAGATCTTGGTTTGGCTGAGTCTTTTTTTGCATTGGCTCTGTGTGTAATTCTTGGCTTGATAAGCTTGCATCCTATTAACCCAACTAGGTGTTGGCTTGGTTGGACATTATGATAAGTCCAACTAGGTGTTGCCTTGATTATGTTTTAAAATATATGGCTATGTGTGAGTTTGTTGTTCCCTAGTTCCTTGTGGAGTCATGTCCAGCTCAGGGGTGGCAATGGTGTTGAGAGATTAAGGAACACACTAGCATATGGTTGGTTGGAACGTTATAGCTACATAGCTAGTTCCAAGACAACTTCATCCTTAAAGATAAGTATTCTTGTTATGTTGATTATGCAATGTATTTTCCTATGAAATGTTATGTTCATGATTGAATGATTATTGATGATGAAGTAGATGTTTACTTGTGTATATTTCCTGCATTTTATCTCTATTTTTTCCTCAGATGTTTTTATGCATTTTTTCCTAAAATCATGGAGGCTGGAATCCTGTTATAGGGATGAAATTACAGCTAAGGTAAGAATTGTTGGGTTTTCGCCCCTTGGGATCCACCTGTGGAAGGTGGAAACCGGAAGATGAAAAGTTGATCTAGGCATAATTGTTGGGTTTTTGGACCCCGGGATCCACCTGCGAAAGGCAGAGGAAGGGAGGTGGAAAGGAAAGGTGAAAACAAGGTAGAAGTGTGATTTCCAATTTCTGAAGTCTAAGGTTGGAAAGCAAAAGTTGGAGGAGCATAAAAAGGTCAAGGCTGAAATTCGGTCTCCTGATTTCCGAGTTTCGTAGTGGAGGAAGAATCTGGAATGTGGGAAGCAAGAGAAAGAAGTTTTATCATAGAAGAGTGGGATTTTCAACTTCTCGGATCCGCTTGCAGAAGGCGGAAGACAGATGGTGGAAATATGGAAAAATCTTAAAGTAAATATTTGGTGTTTCCTATTTTCAAGTTCTGAGGTGTGAAAGGTGGGAGGTGGAAATGTCATCAAATGTTCCTTCGCACATAGTGTTTCCGATTTCCAAGTTCCTAAGTGTGGAAGGAGAAAAGTGGAAGTGCAGAAGGAAAAAAAACGTCGAATGTTCCTTCACACATGGTGTTTCTGATTTTCGAGTTCAGAAGTGCGAAAGGTGGAAAGCAGAAGTGCGGAAGGAGGAAGGAAGAAAAGCCATCGAACATTCCTTCTCACATGGTGTTTCCTATTTCCAAGTTCCAAAGTGTGGAAGGTGGAAAGTAGAAGTGCAGAAGGTGGAAGGCGGAAAAGCTGTTGATTGATTTGTCACACATTGAGTTCCAATTTCTAAGTTCCGAGGCAGAAAGGTGAAGTACGGAAGGTGGAATTTGAATCTTTCTCTTTGTCAAAATGTTGATGTCCCAATGTCCAAGTTTCAAGGTCAAAAGGTGGAAAGTGGAAGTGTGGAATTGTTGAAGCCATAAGTTGAATCTTTTGCTTCATCGAAACCTTGAGGCTATGATTCCTGAATTCCGAGGTCGGTAGTGCGGAAATGGAAAGGTTAGTTTAGAAATGTCCATTTTGGATGCAGAATGGATAATTGAAGGGCAAAAAGACTGGTATAGTGGTTCTAATCCTGAGATGAAGGTTGGAGAATAGGTTAACATCCATACATGGTGTTTATCAGAATAACAAAGAGGTCCTTTAAGCAAAATTTTTAATTTATCCGCATTATGGGGTATGGGGACGTGACAGTGGTCCTGATAGATTCTCCCATATCTGAAATCTATAAGACTCTCTAAAGTACCACACAAGTCAAACACTACTCAAGTATAAAAGTAAAAATCAAACCGTGTGAATAGAAGTGGATCAAAAGTCAGAATCCTCACAGGATTATCAAGGCTTCAGAACTTGCTATATACTGCAGGGTCCAACAATAAAACATGACAAGGACGATTGGGAGCATACCCTTACATGAATACCTAAATACCTATATGGAACATGCATAGTAATCTCCTCGACTACTGTTATCTATGTATTATGATGCCAAGATGACCAAAATGTTAACTCAGTTGGCCACAGGAATCCTAAGAGGGTCTCCCAATATACACTAGGTACAGGGGATCTGAACTCCATAGTGGTGTTTTTTAATGCATAACCGCCCAATAAGAGACTTCCAATATACTACCGAGTAGGTGAATTAATTTTCTATATACCCGAAGGTACATGAAAATCCATTTGATATATCGGTTGGTATGTGGAAGAACTACAAGACCTTGGGATTCAGTGCATGCAATAAATGAAAGTTTCCATGCTTAAAGACTCTAGAACATGTCACTAACTTACACACAGTTACTAAATGATTTTAATCCTAATCTCACGCTAATTTTATCTTATGCGGTTAAGTGGATGCATGAGTTGTAGATAGGAAATGTAAAAAGAATGCAAACCCTAGCTAAATGATGATGCACATTTCTCTTTCAAAGAAAGCTACTTAAGCTATGGAAAGAGTTTTCTGTTAAAGAAGATAGAAATCATAGATCTAAGTAAACCAAGTTCTAGTAAAAGGCAACTATGAAGCTTAAATATCAACGTCAAAAACAATTCTTGGAAAGAAACTTCTTGATTTATTTTTCTCTTCAAACAAACATGAATCTGAAGAGTAAGGAAAAGAAAAAATTCCTTCCTAGAGTGCACTAATTCTTGATTGAGTTTTTTCTTCAAACAAACATGAATATGAGCAACAAGGAAAAGAAAAAAATTCCTTCCTAGAGTGCACTAATTCTAACTTTTTGCAATACTAGTCCAAAAAGTGCAAATAAAATCAAAGATACAACAAATCTTAACAATGCACAAAACAAAGTAAAGAACCACTTCAATTTTAAAATACATATATCAAATTGAAACTTGATAATTGTACTCTTTTCAGATCTACAAACATAAAATGAGAGAACATCTATAGCACCCTATTCATTCAAAAATCAAAAGGAAGATGAGAAGCATCCAAACAAATCCAAAACAATCAAGAATTGCTCCAAAACTACCAAAATGCAACCAAAACTCAATGACTGAGGGGAGGAATGGTTTGGAGATCATATCTAACTATCCAAACAGATCTGAATAGGTCTAGAAATGTGATTAGGAAATCCAAGGAAGCACTAACAAGTGGAGGATTGAAATTTCCTACCATAACCAAGTCATTCACTTGACTAGTAAAGCATCCCAAACTCAACAAAATCAACTCCAAACAGAGGTAATGTTGGATCTAGGAGTGGTATGACTATCATATGCAGCCTACAAACCATAATCCATCAAACCAAAACCCAAAAAATAATGAAATATGAGTTGATATCTAAGTTTTAAAGGGCAGACGCGCCTTCCTACATTGCACCAGAGCGTCGACGCACCTACTACACTGCACTAGAGCGTTGGTGGTGCACTATCTCTTAAGGAAAGGAGTGTTGGCACTCTTTTTACACAACCCATGTGTGCTAGGAGAGAAACAAATAGGGTAAAATATTGATATCCAATGGGATAAGGGAAGAAGGTCTGATAGTGATCCAAAGACACTCTTCAAAGACAAAATCCAAAGGAGGGAGGTTCTCTGGAGGCTAGAAAATGGATTGATAAACATATATGAAATCAAAAACAAAATAAATCAGGTCTATGTTCTTCCCCATTATGGTCGCCAAATTTGTTATTGTATAAATCTACTCAAGCCGACTCAATCCATATCTCCCTAGTCCAAGTGGATCTAGAAAAAATCAAGTACATAATACAATCTACTTTCCTATATCAAAATATAAATGCAAATTAATAGATAGATCACCTACCTGAGGTCTGCAAATCTTCTTCTCTCTTTGTTGATCCAAGATCCAGAGCCTTGAGATATTGAGCTGCAAAACCCTAGCCTTAACGTTGCAATCTTCCATCCAAAAATACAAGCCAAGCCTCCAAATCAAGATAGTAATCCTCCCAAAGGATGATAGGATCACCTAGAAATTCCACCAGCATAAGAGTACCATAGTCCTTCTTCCCTTCACAATGGAGAGAGGGTTCAATTTATACAGCTAAAGGGATAGTGTAAAGGGATAGTGTAGGTTTAGGATTAGGAGGAGGGGTCTAAGGGATCTCCCCCATAGGTTAGGAACCGAATGCCACCTCACCTAGAAGGTAGGGATGATCCTCCACCTCATACACCTTCAAGAAGGACTCGAAGCTTCGCTTTTTTCCCTCAAAACACTACCATTGCACTTTGTTGTAGGAGACAAAGTGTTGGCTCACCTAACATGAGGGGAAAGAGTGCCACTAATTCACTTTACATGAAGGGAAATAGCGTTAGCGCACCTTACCTTAGGAGAAAGAGCGCCAACCTTCATAGAGGGGGGAAAAGAGTTAGGTATAAGTTTCAAACTCAATCAACTTTAGCCGATGGAACTTTAGGGATTAGGCATAAGGTTGACACATGGATTAATATGACAAGATTTTAGTGTAACATAATTAAATTTGTTATTGGATAAACCTAATCAAGCAAACTCAAGCCATATATCCCTAGTCCAAGTGGATCTAGAAAAAATCAAGTACATAATACAATCTACTTTCCTATATCAAAATAGAAATGCAAGTTAACATATAGATCATCTACCTGAGGTATGCAAATATTCTTCTCTCTTTGTTGATCCAAGCTCCATATAATTTAGATATTGAGCTGCAAAAACCTATCCTTATAACTACAATATTCCATCCAACAATCCAAGACAAGCCTCCAAATCAAGATAGTAAGCCTCACAAAGGATGATAGGGATCACCTAGAAATTCCACCAGCATAAGCATACCATAGTCCTTCGTCCCTTCACAATGTAGAGAGGGTCCAACTTATAAGGCTAAAGGGATAGAGTAGGTTTAGGATTAGGAGGAGGGGTCTAAGGGATCTTCCCCATTGGTTAGGAACTGAATTCCACCTCACCTAGAAGGTAGGGATGATCCTCCACCTCATCCACCTTCGAGAAGGGTTTCAAAGCTTCACTTTTTAACCTCAAAACACCACTGGTGCAATTTGTTGTAGGAGACAGAGCACCAGCGCACCTAACATGAGGGGAAAGAGTGCCACCGGTGCAATTTTCATGAAGGGAAAGAGCATCGGCTCACCTTTCCTTAGGATAAATAGCATTAACCTTCCTAGAGGGGGGGAAAGAGCTAGGGAGAAGTTTCAAACTCAATACACTTTAGTAGAGGAAAATTTAGGATCTAGGCATAAGGTTGACACACGGCTTAAGATGACAAGATTTTGGTGTAACATATAGGACTAATATAGGGCTGCATATCAGTACATAATATTATAATGGGTTATGTTAAATCGGTTGGTCAATATCTGTACATAGCTATGTAAATCATCATCATATATTGAGAGCATTTCATTTGAATAAAATTCATGAGTGTGAAATGGTTCTAACCATTAGAATAATTTGTATTGTAGGGAAAATTATGTTGATGTATTTGTAACTTCAGAATGTATTCATCTGTATATCTTATGTATTGTACCCCGATGTTTATTCCGGGATGTGTTTGTAATATATTTGAGTCATGTCATACCCTGATGTTCCTATCTGGAAGTTTCTATAATGTAACAAGTCATGTCAAGTCATTATGGGTAACCCTCTTATTGGTCAAGGGTTAAAGCCCCCACAATTGTGGGGCCCTTGGGTTATTAGACTATCCTAGTGAATTCAACCCTAGGTGAGTCATTGTAAGTTAGGGAAATAGTCCCCACCATTGTGTTACCCTCTTATTGGTCAGAGGAGGCAAAGTACTCACAAGCGGTGGGGCACTAGGGTTATTAGACACTCCTAGAGATGTCAGCTCTAGTAAGTAATTGTTAAGTGAGGCCGAAATGTTGGAGTGGGTTCCAAGTGAATGGAATAATATAAATAGAGAGTGAGAGCCTCTCTATTTATGATACCCATACACACACACTCACTTATTGGGGCGCATGAGTGAGAGAGGAGAAGATCTCTTAATGTGAGAGAGAGAGACAGAAGTTGTGGAGATCATCTTGATGTTTTCAGGTTTTAATTTTGGTGCTGATTCTATATCTGAGGAAGTTGCAGGGTTTTAACCATTTATGGTTTCCCCGAGGATAAAAACTGTGTTCATTGTCTCTTGTGTTTGATTGATGTGCTTGTTATTCTCTCAGTTAAAGATCCTAATATAATGCTAGCTTAATGACGAAATTCTAACATGGTATCAGAGCTAACCTAAGAAGAAGACATTGTGTAGATGTAGAATCTAGGGATTCTTACTTTTTGTGCCTCTCTCCACAATCCATCAACAAAAGTATGCTAGGCTGACTCTCCATTGAAGGGCACATCTTTCTGTCAAAGTGGAATTCGATTCCGAGCATTTTCAGTTTTCGATGCGAAAATTAGGGCTTTCTACAGAAGAGGAATTTTTGAGTGAGCCTAGAATAGGATTTTTATCCTCATCAAAATCAAATTTTAGAGACCTGGATCAAGAAATTTGGTTGGGTGAAACTCTGGGAAAGTCAAACCCTAGTTTGACCCTGAGCTAGAAAAACCCTAAATACTAAAACTGATACGTTTTGGTACATTCGCTATATCCTGATATTGGCGAAGGATCGGGAGTGTAAAATTTCAGAGGCCTAAGATATAATCCTGATGAAACTTGTGTCCAAAATGCAGCCTCATATGTTCTATATTCTGGGAGATATGATCCCTCCAAGTTAGGGTTCCAACCTCTTCCAGAATTCATCCCTAAACAGGACACCTGGGGAGAATTGAAATATATTGGGCTACAGAGGTCCAAATAGAATTTATGAAGATGTTCCAGAAAGGGAATGGAATTTAATTTCTTTGTTTTGAATTTAAGACTCAGAATATGAACCAATGACACGTGGAAGTCCGTACAACATCACTATGCTGAACAGTCCTGTAACATGTCACCTTGGGAAAAGGATCATAGATCACAATTGGTAAAACAAATTATGATGAAACCTATGGTTTTAGATCAAGGAAATACGAAGCTACCTCAGTGATAAATTTCAGACACATAGGATCAGTAATTTCGGAGATATCTCAGAAACAGTGTCAAGCATTTCTGCAGAAGAAACTGCAAAACTAGGGCTTCCTATTACGGGAACTTCCCCCCACTGTTTTCAAAAAATAAGTACATTGGAATGATCCATTTGAAGAGATATATCTATCTATCCAATCAAATCTGAAATATTCCAAGTTTTGAAAATTAGGGTTTCTGTGATAAACCCTATATCAGCTAGCTCCAGAACCAGGACGGACACCTCAAATTGGTAAGATCTAATCCTTTGCTATTTTCATTTGAGGTTCTCATTTCAAAGTGATCTATCACATCAGATTGATGATAAGCTTGGTTAAGTTGACAACTTACGAGTATGGAAGTATATGATCTCTCTGAAGAAAATGAATTGGTCACCTACATGAGTAGAGAGGTTCTAGTTCCACGGGGAGATGAGGTTAGAAGCCTTACACAAGAAGAACTTGGTCAAGGCCAAGAAGATCATTATTGATTCAATCATGGATCAACTTGTACCACAAGTGTCTTTCCTAAATAAACTGAAGATGTTTGATTCCTGGACCAAGCTATTTTAAGGGAAGAACATAAATCAGAATATTAACTTAATAAACCAGTTGAAGAATGTGAAGATCCAGAATGCAGAGACCATGCAGTCATACTTTACAAGGGTCTCTCAAATCAAAGAACAACTTCTATTTATAGAAGAAGAAGTGGAGAATGTAGAAGTGGTGATAGCCACCTTGAATGGCCTCCCAGGATCATGGGATTCATTCATGCGAGGAATGTGTGATTACTTTCAGCAAACTCTGGGAAGAGCACACATAATAAGAGAAGAGAAGATGGGAGAAATTGAAGATCAAGCTTTCACCATACAAAGAAGATCCCTCAACCAATGAGGAATATGAAGAACTCAACTCTTGAAGAACCTCTTATCCACCTTAGCATTTAAATAAGAAATGAATCTATTATGAATGAATAAGACGATGAATCTTAAGGCTCAAGAAGGAGTCAACCCATGAAACAAATCAAGATAAGTATTCAATTGTCATTTCATGATATTGTTTTTGTTATGCATTTGTTTATATTCAGTTAATGTATTATGCATGATAGAATGTTTTCATTAATGACAGTATACTACTAATATGCATGTGATGGGTAAGTAGCTCATGGTGCTATACAACTCTCCATTGCTACTTATCTAGAATGAATCCTCTTTTCTGACATATTGGATTAGTGCACAATTTCAGTGTTGTCCTGGTAGAGATGGAAGGCATCTAGAAAAGTTTCCATGATATATGGATGAATGTTGTATTGGCTAAAGTAGTTGCATGATCATATATTTATGCATAGGAATTTTCCAGCATGAATATTCCTTATGAAATGTTTCTAACCATGCAAATGTATTTGACTTATAGGAAATATCGCATACATAATAAGCTACAAGCAAAGAAGGATGACACTTGTTCTGAAGAACAAGTGATGACATTTCAAAATGAAAAATAATATGACGAATCCAGCGACATCATTGATGCAAAACCTTCCAAGAACAAAGGGAAGATCAGTTCAAGAAGAATGATGTCTAGGATGCAGTATCGATACATGAAGGAAAGTTCATAGTTCCATCATGCAGTAGATGGAAACATCGTGGGATACCAGGCAAGATTCATAGCGCGAGGCTTTTCATGAAAAGAAGGCATAGAGTACGAAGAGACATTTGCAGCCACTGCAAGTGAATAAACATGACAGGTAGAATCATGTGTGCAAATGAAAGAAGGCCTTGTATGAGCTCAGAAGACACCCATGGGATAACACATACATGAGGAGCTTGATGAAGATATGAACCTTTGCTACAAGGTTGATAAAGGATGAGAAGCTCATAGATGGGTGCAAGAAGAACTTTTGAAAAGGTTCATGATAGAGGATCTTGGTATCCAGTGATCCTAGATGGATACATAGAAGATTAATAGCATAGGAGGCTACTTGTCACTCCGGTATAGAATGTTTTAGTGCATAGAGTACAACAGACAGAGGGAGTATGATGCTTCAGAGGGAGTGACTACAGAAGATCCTGAGGTTTGACATGGTACAATAGGATGGATAGATTACTTATGACTCTAGGCTTTACTAAGAGTAAAGTGGATTCCAACGTTTACTTCAAGTTTGAAGGTGGAAGACTAGTGATGCTCTTGTTATGTGTCGATGCACTATTTTCTAGGCATGGAGGTGTGGACAAGGGAAGTATGGTGTAGAGATCCTGAATAGGTTCAGGATGATGGACTGCATGAACACACCTATGGCTTCGAAACTGAAGCTATTGAGTGTTTCTTCATCAGAGTTGATTGATTCCACGATGTATCATCAGATGATTTGTTCCTTGATGAACCTAATGGATATGAGACCAGATACTTGATTTGTTGTGAACACATTAAGACATGTTCACTTGATGGCTGCAAGTATGATACGAATTAGAAGATTAACCTAGAAGGTTATATGGATTCAGATTGGGCAGTGCCATTGATAGGAAGAGCACTTTGGGGTGCTTCTTCAGTATGAGATCATGTTTGATCTCTTGGTTGGGAGGATGAAGTCCTGCATGGCGCTGAGTACAACTGAGGCAAAATATGTTGCCACTTGCTATTTTGGAGGTAGTATGTTTCTTTTGAAAACTACTATTTGATTTGATTGATCTGACTTGCATTTTTGGTATGATGCAGAGAGGAGTAGTGAAGCTCTAGTTTGTGATACAGATTGAGATCTCTCGAAAGAGGGAATTCTAGCATAGCTGGTGAGACAGGTTGTCTGAGCATAAATACTAGAAAAGCTTGTAGGTTGCTCAGATGTAAATGGTCCTATAGGTTGTTCTTGGATGTAATCGGTCCTGGAGAAGCTCGTAGGATATCCTTGGATGTAATCAGCCCTGATGTGATTCTATGCTAGAAATGGCCAGAGTGAAGTTTAAGTACTTCAAGGAGAAACTTGGTGTTCTCTAGATAAAGTTTCCCTCCAAAGGCAAGTGATGATTTCATGAGCCCTTCTGATATGGTGAGAGGATTGGTTCCTTCCATGGTAAGATATAAGTGCTATGCCATTCTAACATGGTGAGAGGATTGGTTCCTTCCATGGTCAGATATAAGTGCTATGCCATTCTGACATGGTGAGAGGATTGGTTCCTTTGATGGTCAGATATAAGTGATGTTCCCTTCCGACATGGTGAGAGGATTGGTTCCTTTCATGGTCGGATGTAAGATCTATGACATGGTGAGAGGATTGGTTCGTTCCATTGTCAGTTGTATGTATGGATTCCACACCCGGCATGAAAAAGGGATGGCTTTGTGAAGACACATCTAGTATGAAAAAGGACTAGCTCTGTGTGGATCCCACATCCAGTATGAAAAAGGACTGGCTCTGTGAAGACACATATAGTATGAAAAAGGACTAGCTATGTGTGGATGCCACACCTAGTATGAAAAAGGACTGGCTCTATGAAGACTCATCTATTATGAAAAAGGACTAGCTTTGGGTGGATCCCACACCCAGTATGAAAAAGGACTGGCTCTGTGAAGACCCAACTAGTATGAAAAAGGACTAGCTTTGAGTGGATGCCACATCTAGTATGAAAAAGGACTAGCTCTGTGTGATGATACATCCAGTATGAAAAAGGATTGACTCTGTAGATGTACATCCAACATGAAAAAAGGCTGGCTCTGTAGAGATTCCTATGATGAGAAGAATCAATAGATAGCACCTGTGATGATGACCCATTGATGATCCAGATCGGGTGATGATGATCCAGATCGAGTCATGATGATCCAAATCTAGTGATGATGATCCAGCAGTGATGATCCAGATCCAGTGATGATCCAGATCTAGTGATGATGATCCAGATCGAGTGATGATGATCTAGATCCAGTGAATATGATCCATATTGAGTGATGATCCAGATCCAGTGAAGATGATCCAGATCCAGTGATGATCCAGATTCGATGATGAAGATGACTTGAAAATGAAGATGACCTGAAGATAAAGATGACTTGAAGATGAAGCTGACTTGAAAATAAAGATGACTTGAAGATGAAGATGACTTGAAGATGAAGATGACTTGAAGATGAAGATGACTTGATGATGATCCAGATGATACAGAGAAGAAGACTTGTACTGATATATTGTGTCGAGAGAATACCTTCCTAGTTAAGAGGGAGTGTTGATGTATTTGTAACTTCAGAATGTATTCATCTGTATATCTTATGTATTGTACCCCAATGTTTATTCTAGGATGTGTCTGTAATATATTTGAGTCATGTCATACCCCGATGTTCCTATCGGGAAGTTTCTATAATGTAACAAGTCATGTCAAGTCATTATGGGTGAACCTCCTATTTGTCAAGGGTTAAAGTCCCCATAGTTGTGGGGCCCTTGGGTTATTAGACTATCCTAATGAAGTTGAACTTATGTGAGTCATTGTAAGTCGAGTCAATAGTCCCCACCATTGTGTTACGCTCCTATTGGTTGGAGGAGGCAAAGTCCCCACAAGTGGTGGGGCACTAGGGTTATTAGACACTCCTAGAGATGTCGGCTCTAGTAAGTAATTGCTAAGTGAGTCTGACATGTTGGAGTGGCTTCC
Source organism: Pseudotsuga menziesii (assembly GCA_001517045.1). NCBI lineage: Eukaryota > Viridiplantae > Streptophyta > Pinopsida > Pinales > Pinaceae > Pseudotsuga > Pseudotsuga menziesii. The sequence continues at coordinate 286,152 of LPNX010488737.1, read as the reverse complement.
AAGTGAACGAAAGAATATAAATAGAGAGTGAGATCCTCTCTATTTATCATACTCATACACACACACTCACTCATTGGGGTGCATGAGTGAGAAAGGAGGAGATCTCTCAGTGAGAGAGAGAGAGACAGAAGCTATGGAGATCATCTTGATGTTTTCAGGTTTTAANTCACCATTTATGGTTTCCCCAAGGATAAACACTGTGTTCATTGTCTCTTGTGTTTGATTGTTGTGCTTGTTATTCTCTTAGTTAAAGATCCTAATATAATGCTAGATTAATGATGAAATTTTAACAAATTAATATTCCCTTACCTACAAGTAAATAAGGACATGAATTTGGATTCATTTTGATGGCTGATCCTGATAGATAATAGTTCAGGAGGTTCCTATGGCTCTTGGGAAGCAGACAGAATATATGGCTTGATTCTATTCTGATAGATGTGAAGACTCTTGAAGATATTATATCTTATTTATATTCATATGTCAAAGAAGATATTCATATATAGATGAGAATAAGTATCCATGATGGAGGACCCAGATTATGTTTCTACATTCACATGGTGAGAGGAAGTAGCTAGACTCTCTACTCCCTTAAGAACCAGTGTAACTAGTTGATGTACCTCCTGTAAAAAGGACACCTGCATTATGCTCATAATTCAGAGGGAAGCTCATAACAGTATTCAAGAATCTTGTTATGATTCTTATGATTAGTTATGTGGCAGTCACCATATAAGGTTTTCCTCATTTAAGGAAAATGTGCAACAGAGATCCTGAAGAGTTTCAGGATGATGGATTAAAAGTCCATGGTCATATATATGAATATAGATCTGAAGTTTAGATCAGATTTGGAAGATCTCAAAAGTTAGTTGAGATGAACCTGGTTAGTCACAAGTCCTGGATCTGTCATGTGCTTTACAGTCTATGCATAGGCATGTACATAGAATGTGTTGTTACACCTACTTGGTACAAGTGTATGTAAACTCAATATGTCTCGAACAATGGAAGAAATATTCAAATATATATGAAATATGACTAGTATAGTGATCAAGGAAGGATCACATATGTTGCTTTAGATAAAGAATGTTGAAAATAAGTCAATATTTATGAGGTTCTAGTCAGTTAGATCTTAGACCTGGTACATATACACATATGAGCTGCACATTTACAACATTCTTACTAAGCCTCTGTCTGGAAAAATCTTGGTATAGTAGATAAAAAATCCTATAGTTAAAGAGGGAATATTGATGTATCTTCATAGGAAGTAGCAAATAAAGTCCCCATCAGTTACTCATGGACCATGGTGCATGACTGAGGCATCCAAGGGTTGTGATACCTTGTGGAGAGAATACACATGAGCAGAGACATGGCTAAAGTCTTAATGACTATTGATACCCAAGAAGAGTTATAGTCTAGACTATCAGAGAACAGTTAAACCTGTTAAAAAGGCAGTTAGAGTGCTTCAGTATAAAGAGAAGAATCATTGAGAAAGTGATTAGGCATTGAATAAAATCATAAAGAATGGAAAGCTCACAAAGAGCTTCTCTAGATAGAAGAAGATTCAACATGTCAACAAATGTTGAAGAGTGAAAGAAAAGATATGACTTTATTTCTGCATGATATTACACATTTGTTGTATAATGTTGCATATGATGGATTTAAAATCCATGGTTTCTAGTTTAGAGACACTTTATTCTGGATTGGATCCAGATGATGCTACTATAGGTAAGTATCTAGTTGTCCTTTGAGAAAACATGTTGTATTTTATGCTTACTACTAATCATATGTTTTAGTACTTTTGAGGTACATTAGAATAAGCTCTTTATTTTATTTCAGACATGGCATACCTATTATATGATTGTTCTATCCATCTATTGTTTTAGCCTAAGATAAGTGATGTAATTTGTGGCAAGTAATACAAAAGTTAAGTGTATTGTGGCTAGTACTATAGAAGCAAGATGTATGCCAAAAAGTACTACAGAAGAAAAATGTGTTTTGTGGGTTGTACTACATGCTGAGGAGTAGTGTAGATTGGGAATCTACCTACTAGGGTGAAAGGATTGAGCCTACAATTATTGGGTATTAATAATCAAGCCTTCGGAAAAACCCTATATGTGTGTTATGATAAAACAAATTAAGATGAATTTTTACTTCATTGAAGTCATGGTCATGTAAAATGAATTCCAGTACATAGCTACTAATGACTAGATTGAAAATTTGTGACAAGCCATTGTTAGTGATTAAGTTGAGTTACTTCCGATATAATCTTGGTATGGCAGAAAATTCATGGTAAAATAGAGAATGTCTCCCTTGCTGAGAGGGCATGTTAAATGTATAGTATTCATGAGTCATTCTCCATGAGACTTGTGTTGTATCAAGTCTATAAATTATGTTGTATTAAGTTCAACAAACTCTTCATGTGACTTGTGTTGTTGTTACACACATGTCTTGTCATCATCATATAATGAGAATCAAATATCAGTATTTTCCTCAAAATCCCCAAGTTGTGAAGTTGAAAGTGGGCCAAGATCAGTGATTTCATACCTTTGGCCACCACTTCACTTTCCTCGTGGTCAATGTGTGTTACCCCTATGCATAAATCCTTTTTTCCTTGAACAATAAGCAGTGCCACTACCACTTAACTTCATACAATGAGTGGAGATCCCTGGGTAACGCTCCGTCTTAGTAGACAAAGAGAAGTGCTCAAGTTCTAAAAGTTAAAAAGGAATTTTTGAGAGGCTTCTCTAAGCTTGGCTTCATGGAAACCTAATCCCTATACTTCTAGACCACCAGGGCTCGAGATCCATCTGGATAGGATCTTCCCTCCACCTCACCCATGCTATCCTCAACCTACCCTATCCTCCCATGGCTATAAGTATTGGCTCACACCCCATGGGTAAAGGGAGGAAGATTATGTTACAGCATAAAAAATCTGAACAAATCCAACCAAGGAGAGTCATCATTTGGTAGACAATTTTGAAGCTTTGGAGGCAAGGTTTACTTGAGAAGAGAATTCTCAAAACTAAGTATTTGGTTGTAATTTCTCTCTCTATTTCATTTATGCAAATAAAAGTTCCTTTCCCATGAATGATATTGTGTATGAATCACTTCTTTCATTGTTGAACTCCTTATTCATTAGCATAAGATCATAGGTTGAACTTGGTACTTTAATCTTGTATATGCTTTGTTGTGTGTTTTTTGCAGGTTAATATGTGGAGATCAAACACTCCAAAGGCCAACATATTACAGTTTATGACATGTAAAAGAGTCTATTCCAAGAATCTATTTGATATTAGGGGAAGTAATTTTAGTTGGTGTGACTCCTTTGTTCTAGCTTTGAGCGTTTCAGGCTAGGGAAACAACTTATGTCTGCAGAAGGAGAGTATTTTCGGTAACATTTGTATCAAGTACAAAACTTATGTTGTATTAAGTTAAGAGCTTCTGTTGTATCAAGCTAAGATGTTGAGGGTATGAGAGCTAATTGTACTATGATCTTATGTTGTATTAAGATTAGTAACTTATGTTGTATTAATTTTAGGATTCTTCTATTGTGTAAATAATGGTCTTGTATCAATACCATGGGACTTGAGTTGTATCAAGTCATGAGTATATACTATGTGATGTATGGCTAGTCATGGTCTCCAGGTGTTATAAGCCTCCTTTAGGGATTAGCTACCCCTAGAGTGATTTACTTTAGTATATGACTATATGAACCGGGGTAATACATATGATCATAGGTTGGGAAACAATATTCTGAGTATGATATGATAAATATGATTAATTAATTAAACACTCATGGACCATGCAGAATTGATTAATGATAAATGAGATGAGAAAATTCGAATTTCCTATTCCATACCTCCAGTGAACTCGAATTGCAAAGACATCAGCTTAGTCTAAGTTGTGGAAAACAAGTTTTAGTTAATTAAGGAATATACTCCTTGATTTATGCAAAGTGGTTGTTAAAGATGACACTAATGGTGAAGCACTATTTAGTTCTGGTCAGTTACATTCATTTATGTTCAGTTATATTTAGTTTTGTTTAGTTTAGTTCAATTACATTCTTTTTTTCTCAGTTCAGTTTAGTTACATTCAGTTCTATTATGTTCAGTTTAGTTTATTTTAGTTTTTTTTAGTTCAGTTAAGTTACATTTAGTTACATTCAGTTCCATTCAGTTCAGTTCAGTTCAGTTCAATCTGTTAACAAATCAGTTATAGGCAGTTAACACTAGTGAATTAATGGAGGGTGCATATGTTCAGTGTGGTAAGTAATTATGAGGTGAAAACTTGGCACCAATTCAAGGAAGGCACATTAGGTAATGCGTAAGGAGTGCACACTGTGTTCACATTCATGCAACAATTCACTACCTCCCATTGTATGACTGAATAAACTTGTTAATAAAGTGATATGCTCTTGGAAAGGATAAGACATTATTTTGAATAACTCTATTCTCTAGTGCTTCTTAGATATTTCTTATCAAGCAATCTGCCAATGTTGTAAAATCATTCTCTGTCATTATCTATCATACTCAAATATTGTTTGTTGGGTTTTCATCCTCTGGATTTGTGGATGGTTTTCCCATGGTACATCATGTGTCTTATGGATTGAATAATTGTGTGTTTGAATTATTGATGAGATCTACATGCACTGAATTTTTTTATCGAAAGTTTTGAAGTTTAATTATCTTCATATTCTCAATCATCAACAAGTATGAATTCACTTGACGCTTTTGTTACCATGTTTAGGGTAGGTTGGTTTAGTTTCATTCTTAGTTTAAAATATATTTTTACCTTTCATTTCATGTGTGCTTATTTCATGTTCAGTTATTTTCATTTCATTTCATTATACTGAGTAAGGTAGAATGGAAGTGTCTGCCTCATGGTGATTTTAATTCCCTCAGATATTTAATGTGTGTGTATGTCTATAGGTACCCAAAAAATTCATAGGTTCTCAAGAACTCTTGAGAAGATCACGTGTCTCATAGTTAGAGCTAGTGTTATGCAGTAATAGTACCAATGGATCTTCATATGTTTTCCCAGGGAGAGGGGTCACATTTTTCTCTAGGTCCATGATGGGGGTATTATAAGCACTTTTTGAGAGTTGGTTATGGTCAAAAAATTTGATACTTCCTTTAATAGTAATATGGATTAGTAGCATTGGTGACTTCCCTTTGTTGGGGTTTTAAACCTTAGGGTTGGCGTCTAGGGCTCCTCAGGGCAAGTCATTGGGTCACATGACCCCCTACTTGTTTTCTACACTAGTGAAATTTTTCCAACTTTGAGGCTCTTTCCTCCCCTTTAGGCCATCTTATGCACCCATTCTATCCCCTTTACAACAGAGCGCTCTCTCTCCTTGGTGCAATTTCCTTGATGATGTCATCCTTGGTCACCATAACGATAGGCTTATAGAGGGGGGACGTTGAGGGATTTTTGACATTATTGGGGTTAGATGGGGCATGGAGTTCCCCCCTTCTCACTCCATCCTTTATAATGGAGTCAATTGCTCATTTTTATCTATTTTCACCAATTTTTGGTAACTATGGGGGAATGCCCCAAGTTACCCATGTTTTAGATTATTTTATGTTATAATTTCACACTGAAATTTTAAGGCCTTGTAGGAATGGATTTATTGTAAAAGTGAGTGTGAGAGGCTATAAATAAGTCCTCCTCAATGAATTTTTAAATCATAACACAAAATATTAAATGCATAAAGAAGTGTTATAAACACTTATTGTTTCTATATTCTTATATTAATTTTGCATCAAGTGTCACACATGCTTAATGTTTTTAATATCTATGTTGAACATTGGTGCTAAACACCCATGTCAAAATCTATGAAAGGAGTTGTTCTGTGAAGGAACTCCTACTACTATCAGTACTAATATACGAAAACCTGCTATATTTCATTTAATTTGATTAGTAAGTATTTGTGTGTTACAATGCTAACATAAATTGAAATATAGGTGTTTTCCACATTATACCTCAAATTAAATAACATATGTTGATATAATATAGTGATATGTTCCTTTTACTGGTGTGAATGCACTTAATATCGAATGGTAATGCTAAATGTTAAATGGTGACTGATGTTGTATGTGAAACCAAACCTTTGCAAACTAGGTCATGAATGTACACTAAATATTGATACATATTGATGATATTATATGGTACAATACTAAATATGCAAACATTTATCATTTGCCTAATCAGAATTATGCTTAATATGTCTTCTTCATTCTCTGTTGACTCCATAAGGCACTGATGTTTACATGAAGTTGTGGACGACGTTTTATGTGATTATTGGAAGGAACACATAAGGGATCTTTGATTGGAGGTTATGACACTATGAAGAAGCTAAATATTTGTGATCAAGGTGACATTGGGTCACACATCCTTGCATTTTATTATCGGGAATTGAACCTGCTAGTTTTTTTAGTAACAAAGTCAATGCACAAAGAAAATTTACAAGCTCACGTAACCTCACAATGTCATGAATTGAGTGATATAGCATGGAAAACCCCTCAGTACATGTGAACATGTTTAAACTATCACAATTTATGAGTATGTGGTGCATTTATGGCTCCCCAAATTTATTTGGGCACCAATAATTTTGAATTGGATCCAACCACCAATAATTTGAGCATTTATTATCCCTGTCATTGTACTTGAGAGAAACTTCATGAAGAGGATCATTCATGTGGTGAACCATTTTGAAGATATCCATTTTAGCTATAAAAGGAATCCATGGACATGCATTTCATAAGAAAATTATAGAGCAAAGTTATGCTAGAATAATTTGTTAGTAAGACCTCTCTTCCACCCTCATTCTTATCACTAGTTGTAATTTCAATCTCCCTTGAAGTTTCCCACTAAGAAGCAAGTGTTTTACTTCAGACTTTGAAGTTAGTTTGATATAAATTAGAGATATCAAAGGATTCTTCCCAAAGGAGTTTTGGTTTTAATCTTGCATGTTGCATTCCTCAATCTGATACCATTGTATAAATTATTTTCCATTGGACATATGCAATTTAGTGGAAGATTCTCTCTTGTTTTTGTTTCCATGTCATTTTATCAAAGTCAGTTTTTGAAGTAGCCTCTATTCTTGTTTTATTTGTCTATTTTCTTCAACATATTAGTATTTATAACTCTAACCCACTCATGATTTATTGTATTGTTTCCAACCTATACGGAAAGGATATTTAACTCACCATTAATCCATTTTCCACAACAGAATTACATCTCCACTTTATGTTTTTACTCATTTTATAATCTATGGCTTGTCTACTTTATTTATTCTAACGTTTTTTGTAGGATCACTACCTTGCTAATAATCCCCTTAAAAAGTGATTTTTGTAGGCTAAAGAAAAAAATCTTTATCTTTTTCTACCCACATGCTACACGACCTTTGTTCTAGTCTAACTCCTGTGACTTTCTCTTTGACATCCACACTGTCAATTAACCTTCATGGTCAGTTTGTCTTTCCAAGTTCATAAAAAAATAGTTATATATTTATACCACATGGTAGCTCAACATTTATAGTTAAATTTTTGTGCCACTTTCCCATGTCACAATTGTAACCTACATCCTGTGTGGTTTCTTAAATCTATGCATTGTTACCCATGCGAATGTAGTAAAATTTAGTTTTTGAAGTTTTCTTTCCTCACACATGCAGTCCAGTTGACCACCCACAATTTCTATGGAAACAACCAAAACCTATTTTTATTTTTTAGTCATTAGAACATTTAGTTTAAATAGGGGAAAAAATCGCTTTGCAAACTTCTTTTCTAGGATTTGAGATTTAATATTACCAACAACCTTCTAGCCTATAGTCGATTAGACTACAAATTTATTCATTGCTTCCAAAGGTAAAAGGAATTATTAGACTAGGAATTTTGAATAAACTTACATTTGTTTAAACATTTTTTGTTTGCATATATCTCTTTTACAAAAGCAATCTAGATTAGTCCACTCTTCACACAAACAAGGAACCTAAAATGTATCCTCAAATCCTAGCATGCTCTTTACCTTGTTCCCACAAAGTGATATTGGTTAATTAGAAAGTACTAAGAGAGTGAAATACCTCCCTTAATTTGCACATTTTTCTTTAAAGTAATTAATTCCAATCATTCAATCGCATATGGGAGATTACTTGAGTATGAACCCATACATGTTCACATATATTTTATAATATTTGTTTCCAAGTCAAATACAATTATATTGGTAGCGTTCACTCACACATGTGTTTACCATTTGAAGCACACATCAAAAGGGAAACTATTCCTCTCATTTGAGTATGCTCTTCATCTTGTGATCATAACGTGATGTTTTTTAATCAAATAAATTTAGAGTTCTGAAAAATATCCCTTATTACACCTTAATTCAAATTGGTCCCTTTTAGGATCAATAAAAAAATTAACCCTAAATTGACTTAGTTCCTCTATCAAGAGGTCAGAAAACAAGTTATAGTCTAAGTTAGGATTGTTGTGTTAGGCATCCAAATAATGCCCCTCAATATTTTTCACATGAAACAATAGTTGTTGTGTTTTAGGATACTTTAGATCCTTCTATACCAAGTGTGACAAAACTTGGATAAGAGGGTACATTTAACAATGATGATAAATATGAGCTTATGTTGTTTGTTCTCTCTACATTGAGCCAACTGGCTATTTATAGCGGTGACGCTTAACCATTCAGCTTTGAACCATTTATGCACACTTGAGGCAGTTATCTTAGTGACGAAACCTAGGATGATCACTAGGTGGTATTTGAAGGATTCATTTTCACCTTTATTATATTTTGTTTGCTATTGGAAGTTCTGTTTTCCCTTTCATTTGGAACATAGCCCTAACAACCTTCATAATAATTGATTCATTCACACCTTCACTGGCTGTTTTCGATGGGTTCACAACCATCTAACATGTGATTTATTGGAAGACCCAATTACAATATTGAGAGGAAGGATGCTAATTCAATAGGATTACTTTATTATTACACCAAACCTCGTGCAATTAAGAATACATATTGTAATAAATATTAAATGCTACTTTGAAAGACACACACCTACATCATTTTTCAGTTGTTATTTTTCCATCAAACTGTTGCATTTTTCAATTGTAATTATTTCCTATTGCACACTTATCTAAATTTATTCCCTCAAAATATTGATCTTAGTGAACTCACAACCATATCAACATTCCTTGAGGCTTTAATACCTCACTACCATTAAAGGATAGGTTCATGTTATCCCTTCTCCTCATCACAGGTGTGGCTATCCACCACTTAACACTCACACACATGCATATATGATCATATAAACTATGCTTGGACATAACTTCCTCGGTATCCTACCTCACACACCTGTGTCTGTCTCTACTATATTTAGTGGAGGTATAACCCACCTCACACAATCGTTGATCCTTTTTAAACAAACTTATCATTCATGGCTATGCTAAATATATCAGATGGATCAAAACTCATCAATGATCCTATATAACATGATCAATATTACTCCCATGTTGATAAAGTTAATTTTTGACATACCTATGTTTGAAGGAAAACAAGGAAATGATCCTGTTGACCATGTGATTCCATTTCACTTATGGTTTTCATAAAAAAACATAGTCAAAGATACCATTCATCTTCGACTATTTTAGAGTACTGTTGCATGAATGGTGATAAGATGGTAGGTAAATTTTCCTACAAGTATGCGTGCAAAATTTGAATACATTTCCACTGGATTTCTCACTTGTTTTCAACTCCATATTCACCGCAACCTTGGATGTGTTATTATTTTAGAATTTAGGAAAATTACATCCACACATATCATGAATCCCATCCATAAATGGTATCAATGGTGTACAATGTGTAAAATAAACATACATCATGGGTTCTTGCTATATTGGTTCCTCAAATCACTTCTCCTAATGATTACCAAGGACATTGTAACCACCATTTGCAAAACTAAAGATGAGGTTATCATTAAAGCTCAAAATTATGATTCAATATATGCCCAGATAGGGTTTTATACACCATCATCTCCAATGCCCCTCGAAATAAATATCTTCATAAAATCACTTGCAACACCTCACAATCCCAGTGGATTCACTGGCCCCATTTCCCACCAAGGAAAAATAACTAACCTAAGAGGACTCACTCCTCCTTATGGAAAATTGATGTATGGAACATATAGTCCTACTTTTGAAAACATGTGTATGCAAACAACCACTATGCATCCTCCTCTTCATATTCACAATACAACTTGTAATCCTAGAAATTGTGTAAGCAACACTTATACTTCATATGTACCCCTATGGATGAATTCCCCATCTTAACCCTTATTTTTCATTTCTTGCCCCCCCCAAGTCAGATGACTCATTCCCACCATACGATTAATGTAGGAGCAAACATGTTTCAATTTTCTCTTGCTCAACAGGTTCAATATTTAGTTGAATTCAAATAACTCCTCTAAGCAAAAAAATCATGGAAATAATAAAGGGGAAAACAAACAATAGAATGAACCGTAATTCCAGGTGAAACCCCCCTAACCAATAAACTTGTAATGTTAAAAACTAGAACCAAAACATTGTTAACACCAATCCACCTAAGAAAGGTAAGAACAATAATATTAGGACCAACTTTGCTCATGTCTTATGTGGTGAATATGACCATTACATGCACCATTTCATTGCATCGAAGAGGTGCTTTGTACAACCCGGTAGGGGAAGATGTGTAAATCCTTCCATGATCATCCTAGAGCTGACATGTCTCCTTTAAAAAAATAATAAAATATTTAAATAATAACATGTTGACTCATATTATATTTAAAAAAATTGCAAAATCGTATATATTAAACTACATAAATTAGTTAAATTAAAATGATTCCTCTATGTTTACACTCTAAAAAGAGGCTTGCACCTCGAGATATTTGATCCCTCTTGTCACTTGGTAGATCCCATTTTAAGATGGATATATGCTAGTGAATATGCCCAATTGGAAGTAGATAATGGTAGAAAAATAAAACCAAGTGTGAACCCTCCTTAAATAAATAATTTTTCCCAGCCACACCAAGACATCTTACAAATCCTCTTTTCCAACCTAGGGGAAATTTCACATCAACGGAAGGTTAAAAAACCACCAAATCCTCCCCCCATGGGAGAGGGGTTCTTACCGAAACATCTAGATAAACTCCATTTATTTTCATCTTTAGACCCATAGTTTAGCCTATGGGATTCCATGTATCCCTTCTACAAAGTGAGATGATTCCCTAGATTCCATTAGAAAGTCTTTTCAAATTCCACACCCTAGTAGTGACCATAACCCTTGAGTACCAAAACCACATCTAAAACGTATTACCCATAGCCCTTGTCTAATATTTGTACATACCTAGAACATCATATATGAGTTGGCCAAATCCCACACCACAATGTCTACACTTGAATTTATCCAGTCATTCCCTTCCCATAAAAATACATTACTATCAAGATTAGGTGCAATAGATCCATATGATTTACAACTTATGACAATCAAATGTTTGCGAGCTATGATTTCCTTCAATTTTCACATTCCAACTCTTTCTCACACTCAATAATATCATCATTCATCAATGCATCGTCGATCAAAGTGCTCCTACTTGCATCATGTCCAAGTTTTTTTGTAAATGGCTTGGATCTTTGAACCTTGTCCCTTTAAAAAACACTCTTCGTCCCTATTATGTTTGTCCCTCATAGCCACAAGGAATGTACCAAAATTTCCCCATAAATATAAGGGGGAGTATGGTTGTCCTTGATGTATATTCAATGAAGAACAACTGGAGTACAACATTATCCTTAGTTGTAGTTACATATTTTCCAATAACATGGTTTCCTCTTCAAAGTTCCACACCATGATGTTCCTTCACAATGGGAAAGTGGTCACCCTTTACCAACTTGCTTACTACAAGCCATGTGTAATGTCCCCAATTTTTCTTAACAACACCAAGTTAAACCCCTAGACCTTAGGAACCCAGTGATTCCTAGTGGAATAATAATATAATCAATGATGGCGTAGTTTTGATAAAATAATTACCTGTAGTGTTTAAATTTTCCAAACTAGGATTAGAAATATTTAAATTATTTTTTATTATGAGTTTAATTAAAAATTGTGCTAAGTGAATGTAATAGGGGATAAGGTGGCACAAGGAGTCTTGTGGATCCAATGAGTTGTCACTGTAAATGGAAACCATGGTAAAATAAAGAAATACCCATAAAGCCAAGAAAAATATAGAAAGTGGTAGAAAAATAAGTCATCCAAAAAAGCAAAGAAAAAAGAAGGCAAGTGCAAAAAATATGTCAAGATGAAAAGCATGCAACTTTTGGAGGAAGCAATTTGCAAAAAGGAAAAAACATAAGTCATCCTAAAAGAAAGAAGGGTGCATTAGGAAAGGGAAGTGAGCCACCTATTGAGACAATTCGACCTTGAAGCTTAATTATGCTATAAAAAATGACAGCAAAACCCTCTCACAACTTTTGATCATTTGTGTTTTGAGTTTGAGAGTTGCTCTTAGTGGTTGAGTGATGTGCCTCAACCGTAGATTTGGGTGGTGTGCCCCTTAGCAAATGAATCTTGTGTTTTTTTATATGATGTCAATGCATCCATTGAATAATATTTGTTTAAGGTCCTGATGTCTCCTTCAGCTAATTTTCAGATCATTCAGAATATCTTGGAGGCCTCCTATCGGTGATATTCATTCTTTGTCCTTCCTTCTCTCCATTCTATGATATTCTGATAATTGTTTGGAGCAATGTAATGGGAATTTCTACCCAACTCTTATATATTTCAGGTATTTATGTCCAATATACGGTTTAATATCATTTTCATATCACTTTCATGTCATTAATGGTGTTTGGGATCTTCAAGGGTTCGATTCTCCTTGGTTTCCTAGCTATGGAGACATACTTTTGGGATTATGGGTATGAGAGGCTACCTATGAGATTATTGTGAGATTAATTTAGAATCTAATTTACCTATTATTATATGATTTAATGTCTCTTAAAATTTCACAGCATTCTGAACTGTTTTAATTAAGTTTCATAATAATCTTTTACACCCTACCTAGATTTCATTAAAAAATGAGTAGTTTTCCAATTCGAACTAATTAGTCGGTCTAAACAATTCCATTTCCTTTCCTTTATTTTCTTAACTTTAAGTAACATGGTAATTATTATATCCAATTTATGAAACTGAATATTAGTAACATTTTTATGTGTTTGGAAATCACAGAAGTTTGACTAGCTACATAGTCGTAGTGACTAGTTTTCCTAGTGCGATCCTTAGATTTATTTCTGATTGTTCAGAAATTTTTTAAAACTGAAAATATTGATTTAATAATAATAAATATAGTTTTATAACCCTCCTAAATTCCTCTTATACTTTGGTTTCTTGAAACTGCTTGTTAAGATTTCAATTTGCACCGGTTGGGAATCCCAGAAGCCTGGTAGTAGACTTTAACCTAGATGATGCTCAAAACCTAAAAGGGCCCAACATACAGGTTCTTATTAATATGAAAATTCAGTATTCTAACTTTACTTTTGGTTTCACCTACAAATCTCAGTTCATTCCCTCTTTTTACTTGATAAAATTTCCCACCTATCAACTAGTTATCTGAAGATGATTGCAAAGAGTTAGTGAACCTAATTTTCTGCCTTAGGTTCATTATAAGGGTATAATATCTCTTTCCTCTACTCTTGTGGAAAGTAATCTCTCAGTGAAGAAATTTTGCAGATCACTAATTCAAGTTGCAACCATGAGGCTTGTACCAGTAGTTGAAGATGATGACTTTGATAAGTTTGTTGAAGAAAAAGAGGTGATCTATGTTAATGATGGATTGCAAATGTCAAGATACAAGAATGGTTACTTTTGTGACCATATGGAGTATGAATATATAAGGTTTTAACCACCAATTGATAATCCTAATAAGTATTTAGGAAGGATTATAGATGCAATTGAAAACTTTCCCCGACACTGCGAAAAGTATCTTTCCTTGAAGGAAGAAATTTGTAAATCCATTCCTTTCAAAGAGTATTTTTATTGCATATTTGGATTTGATCCCAAGGATGTAGATGATTATCATTTAAAAAGAGACAAATCATCCCTATAGGAACCAAGTTGTTCCACCTCTCTAAGCAATGATGAGGAAGAAGGAACCAAAAGTGAAGATTCATCATATCCATCAGCATGTTCAAGCATTGTGAGATCATTTGGTTTTTCTTCATGAAGAGTCTCCACAAGTTATTATCATAGTACCATTCAATATGGATAAACCTCAAGTTTCTTGAAAGAATATGCTCCAGAATATCTTTTCGCTTCCCCATTACTCCAAGAATAATATGAAGAGGATCCATGCACATCTAAAGACCCAACAATTCAACATCTGATTGTTGGTAGTGTGGGAGGTAAAATCACTTCCAGTTTCTTTGTTGGTGATCTAAAAATCATTGAAAATGAGGAGGATGTTGTTAATGGTAGTAATGTATATTTTGTATCAGATCCAAAAGAAGAACATAGATTACATCTGAACTAACCATTTGAGATTCAAAATGAAGCGAAATACAAGACACCACCACTTGATTGTCTTCTAGAGGGTTTAATGGAATAACAGACCACCATATCCATACCACATGAGGAGTAAGATATGATACAAAGGTATGAAAAACATTTATGATATATTCCTTTGTGTCATCATGTGTATGCAGCCACTTCTGAGTAGGAGTTTTCCATGGTTGATTTTTTTGGTATTGGGGCTCAAATCTTGGGTATTAAGGATGAATTCATTGATAAGGATAAATAGTTGGATGGGATTTTGCATGAATCACATATGAGGTATTATCCAATATGTGGAAAAACACAATGTGCTATCAAATATCCATGGAGTGACTTAAATATCCTACTCTTAATCACATAGGAAAGGTTACTACAAGTTCTATCTAGAACCAATGGTGCACAAAAGATTCTTGAAGATATTGTTGGGAGAGTCCAGATGGAGGGGAGACAAAGTGGGATTGTGGGAAGAGTCTTTAGATATGAACTATGTGTCATCAAAAGAGACATGGAAGAGATGAATAATGACTACTTTCAGTTTCATGTGGAAGTGGGAGATTCCCATTCCTTTCCCAGAACGACTAGTGATCCTACATGTGTGGCTAATTTTTCACATCATGCTTTCAAGGGACATCATGCACAAGATGATAATGAGGATTATTCAGTGATATAAGTTCTTAAAGGAAGCAGTCACATGGATTCTAACTGTAGATCACTTGCTTCACACCAGGACGAACCTCATGAGAGATTTGAACATGAGGAAAATTCTGATTTGCAGTTGTTTGTGAAGGGAGGTGATATTGAAGACATTGGACAAAAACTTGTTCTAAATAATGATGAGGAGTATTCAACTATGGCAGAGATAGTTGAGGACAAGTCACGGGGATAAACTAGCAGATGTGCTTATTTACCCAAGAATTTGGTAGATGAGTACATAAAAGAGATGAAGATCAAAGGATGCACCATTCTTTATCACCTTATTAGGATACTCTTTGACACATCATTCATTGGGAAATTTGTTATACCAAAATCCTATCACCATCATGTGATAAGACATTTGACATACCTACTTTCCCTGAATCCCAGGTTTTGGAGTAGAAACTAAATGGTTTTTCATCAATATTACATGAAAATTCCCAGCACCACACATACCCCTTTATCCAAGAGCGGTACCCTTATTCACACTGCCCATACTCTCTTGCCCATAAGCAGTGCCACCGCTTATGGCCCTTAGTCCATAAGCGGTTATTACCAGAACTGCTCTGTCATTGAAGGAAAAATGTGGTACCCTGGGTAAAAAGGGAAAACCAAAAGCTTCTCGAGGCTTCTAGATGATAAGCCTCAAGATATCCTTTATCCCTACTATAGTGGGTCAGTTGAGCTCGAGATCCCCCATCCTAGGATCTTGGAGGTCACCTCACCCACAAATCTCTCAACCTACCCTATCCATCTAGACTTATAAATACAAGCTTTTGGCCATGGTTGAGGGGGAGAACATTGAAGGTGTTGTTATGCTGTTGGATTGATCCTTGGCCCAAGATCATTTGGAGAGATCATAGAGAGTTAGAGTCGGAGCTTTTGGGGACGAGAATTTGGTTTCGTGGAGATGCATGTCAACACTAAGGCTTGGTCGTAAACTTCTTCATATTTCATTAATGCAAGTTGATTTATGTCCCACATATGTTGTTGCTGTTATGATTTTGCATATATGTTGCTAGATTCCTTAGTCACTAGCATAGATTAGTAGATCATATTCTAGTTTCTTTGATATGTTTCGTGTTGAGCTTGATTGCAGGTACACAGGTGGACTATCAAAGCCTTGTATTCCAGATATCTAGGGAGTCTAGGGAGAGTCCTCAACCTCTATCCTCTATTTGTTCTAGATCTAATCCATTCAGACCAGTGGAACACCTTGCTGTCCGTAGGAGGTGAAATATTCCAGCTAACAAATCTGGCGACTCCACTGGGGAAAGTCCTATAAGTTGTTCTGATCTTCCTCAGTCTACAACTCTTGTCCGAATCTAGGCTCTATTTTGTTTAACTCTATTTAGTCTGATCTGATTTTTGACTTGCATTATTTGGGTTTGAAATTTCCAAATCCATTCAGATCTGAGTTCTTTCAGTCTTTTATGCTCTGTTTCCATACTCAATTCAGCAGTGGTTACCTTGATCTAGTCTTTTTCTGACTGGATCCTTCGTTCTCTTTGTGTTTTGGATTTTTACAAGGAACTGCACATGTTCTGTAGGCAAGGAGTGGTGCCACCGCCTGAGTCTAGTTAGCAATACGCGATGAATTTCATATTCTGCAGTCGCTTTGAGTGTTATATTCCCTTTGCATTCAAAGATATTTTATGTTTCTTGCATTGGAGTTTACATTATTTTCTTTGCTTGAAACCTCTTGCTCCTCTCTATAGATATCCATCATTGGAATTGGAAATATACATTTAATTTTCATGTGTAGGCTTTGGTTTGTTTTGGACTCAGAATGCATGAGTGATCCATGTTGTTTTGAGTCTTTCTTTTATTGGGTGATTCTTGTTTCCTTTTGCATGCTGATTTTTTCAGTGCTTGGTAGGAAAGATTGGTTCTTCATTTCCTTGTCTGTTTCAAAGATAATTTTTAGTTTTCTCTCTCTTTTGCTTTATTTGCAAGTTTGTTAAATGATTTTCTTCTTGTTTTGTGCATGATTGTTTGAAATTCTAGATCTTACTTTCATTAAGAAGAAATATTTGTTTTCAGCTTTGCATGCATTAGAGTTAGATTTGTTTGGAAACGTTAGTGAAATCATCTTTCCATTGAGTTTTTATGTGTGTTTTTCAAGCATGAAAATATAGGAAACATTTTTGGTTTATTTATGTTTGATGTTCTCTAGATTTCTTTCTTATTTTCTTTGAAGATTGTTTGGGGTGCATTGATATTTAACTTTTTGTTTGAAAAGATAGAATTGCATTTGCATTTGAGTGTGCATTTTTTAGGAAGAAAATTAAATATCTCTCCCTCTCTCAGGTAGAATTTCATTGAAGAGGAAAACTTGCATTGTCATATAGATTAGGGTGCATCTTCTTTAAATTCAAGTTTTCACTCCATGGTTCCACCTAAACGCACAAGATAAAATTAACGGTAGTACTAGGTTAAAACTTTTAGCAATTTGAGTGATAAGTTAGAGACGTGTTCGGGTGTCGTTAAGCATAGGAGCTGTCGTCACTTGTCCACATTACATACCGGGATTTGCGTGATTCTTCCATGTACCATCAGTATATCGAATAGCCTTTCATGTACCCTTGAGGTATATAGAAAGGTACTTCATGTACTTGATTGTATATCGGAAGGCCCCTTGTGTACGGTTATGCATTAGACAACACTACTACCGATTTGAGCTCCCCCATACCTTGCATATATCGAGAGACCCTTTTAAGAATCCTCAAACCATCTGAGTTATCCTTTTGGCTTGTCCTGTGAGATTCCTGACTCTTATCCACTCCTTTCACATGTTTGCTTGTTGCTTTTAGTTAAAGTAGTACTCACTTGTGTGTGGTAGTTAGGGGGTTATTAGAGAGTTTAGAGATGGCATCCTCATCTGGGACTGCCACTCAAGAGGTCCCTTTCCAAGGTGTACCTTTTGTATTCCCTCCAAGTGAAGGTATTGGTCCTCCCTTTATTGCCACTCTAAATCTTCCTGGATTAACTATAGGATTACCGGTCTGGATGTTTACTCCAATAATTCCTGTTACACCTAATGTTTCAAATGTCACCTCTCCTCGAGAGAGGATCAAACTCAACCTAATCCTGCTCCTTCTTCACCGTTTGTGGATTCATCTCTTTCTTCTTCTTCGCTTGACCAAATCTCTATGGTTATTAGTCATGTGGATAAGAAGTAGAAGAAAGGGAAGAGTAAAAAGAAGAAGGACAAGAAATAGAAAAAGTGGCAACCATCTGCTCTTGATGGTGCTCGTTCTAAGAGAACACTCGGAAAACCCAAGTTCCCTTGTAAGCTTTGCAAGGGGGACCACCTTCTTAAGGAGTGTCTCGGTCTCTCCTGTGTATAAGAAGAGTGGTCTAAAAGGTCCAAACCATCTGTGTCATCAACCTCTGATCACCATGTTGACGATACTCCCTCAACTAGTGACCCATTGGTAAAAGGTCGTAAGGGTAAATTTTTGTATCCTTGTTTGATATGCAAGGCTATGCGTCATAATTTTCTTTGTCCAAGCATGGATGAAGCTTCACATTGGTTGGAAAATATTACTGATCATCAACAGGTGATTCCAACAAGTGATAGTAAATTATCCCTCGATCCCCCACTGGTTGACCAATTGGTCGATTTGGATTTATCTGTGGTTGATCCCACTCTTCCTTTGGAGAGTGAAGTTAAAGTGGTCGAGTCAGTGTCATTTCCACCTGATCCCCCTCTTTCATCAGAGAGTGTTAAGACTGAAGTAGTCTCTTTGACCAAATCTTCGTCTTGTTCTTCTCTTCCAGTAAAGAATGAACTAAAACCTGTCGAAGTTTCGATGCTTCATTCTGATTGTTCTCGACAAGAGGAAATTTTGTCTATTTCGACAGAACCCTCTCAGAGTAGTGAGGTTATTTCCTTTGACTAGAGTAACCTAACAGAGCCTCATCTTCATTCGAGTGTTCCTTTCCAGATAGTTGTGAATGTTACTGCTAGGTGGATACTTCACACTATTGTTTACAAAGGGGATTTTGTTAGTATTCTATCCTCAACTGCTTGGCAAGATTTAGGTTCACCTCAGCTTGTGCTAGCCACCGATCAGATACTATCTTTTAATCAAAGGCACACTGCACCTTTAGGGACCCTTCCTTATTTGCCTATTACATTAGGAGGGAAAATTGTTTGTATCGATGTTATGGTGGTCCAAGGTCCTTTAGATTTCAATCTGCTCCTTGGACGTGATTATGTTTATGCCATGAAGGCTTTTGTGTCCACACTCTTTCGAGTTATGCATATTCCCCATGATGGGAATATTGTGACCATTGATCAACTTTCCTTTGTTACACCTGACCATCGCATTACTCCTAGTAATCAGACTACCCTAAATGTGCTGCATGTTCTTGTGGTTCCTTCCCCTTCTTCTAGTTAGCTTCGTCCCATCATAGGTAAAATGGGGGGGCATGGCTGCAGTCTATGGACATCATAATGGAGCTAAGCTACTAGCTTTTATGAATTGGGGGAAACCTACTGTAACACCCCGGTTTTGACCCCGTTGCATTAGATGTACATGATGTATATATTGTAAACGATCATGGTGTGGAGCTAAAGGCCAAGGCTCCACCATTGATCAGTTATGCTATGTTTTGGATTTAAATTTGTCACCGAAGGTGTATCGGGGCATGCGGCATACACATATTAAGTTTATCATGATGTAAATATGCATCTTTAATTAAAATGAACCCAACCAGCTGCGCTTGCGGAAACTAAATTAAGATGGGGGCATGATTTTCACAAGGATAAGGGTGGGGAAATTATTAAACCTTGGCCAATGAGAGAAGAACACATGTGTCATCTTCCCTTATTTTTATTCCAACCACTTTCATTAAGAATTGCTGGTGGTGGTTGAGGTAGTTATGGTCTTTGGGAGTGGGGTGGTAGGACTTTCAGTCCTCACCCACACGCACACTCCACCACGGTTGACTTCACTATGGCTAGGAAAAACCACTGCGATCACTCACGCAGGGATACCACTCTCTCCATGACATTTTTGTTGCTCACGCACTTCCATTTTCGCGTCCTCTCCGTAGGTTGTTCATCTTCACGCAGGAAATTGTTGTTCATTCTCATGCATGAGACTCTCTAGTTTTACCCACGCAGAGCTCTCCTCTGCAGAATTGTGGATGGGCGGCTGTATCCTCTCCTCGCAGGCTGATTTTGGGTGCTATGGCTTTCCTTCCCTGTGAATGTTGTGGTCTTCTTTGTGATTGAGGTCTGGTGCCAGATTTCATCCACGCACAGACTGAGAGTATGTATTTTTTCCTCCCCAGTGCGGCCAGTGTAATTTTTTCCACGTCTTTAGTTGTCCAGGGAGGACTGTCGAATTCCCTATGTTGTGAATGTGGTTGTTGCTACGTTTAGAACTATTGTAATCCGCTTGGGAGTATCTTTCCCCCTATTTAGCTGTAATTCTGACTGATTGCATACGTGCAATGGTTGGTCTTCGGACTGTGTAAGGAGCAGGGATGGGGGCTTGGTTTGCTTGATAAAATTGGTGTGTTGGAAACCACATAGACAGAGCTAGAGGGCTGGATTTCTTCTCCACAACCCCTGAACAGCACTGGAAGGGAATGCAGGGCCTGAGGGACTATGTAGCAGAGAAGGGACTGATTCCTTGTATTGGGTGTGTGTGGGTGTTTTAGAAGCCAGGCTAGTTCTAGTGTAGGTGTTCTTGGCTCTGCAATGAGCTCACCAGCTTAGCATTTAGCCTTTCCCACTCCTAGATGGCCTGATAAACCCAACTGTGTTGGCTTGGCTGTGTTTTTGTGTATCCTTGGCTATGTGTAAGCCTGCTTGTTCCCTTATTCCTTGGAGAATCATGCCTAGCTCAGGGGTGGCAGTGCTGCTGAGAGATTAAGGAGCATGTTGGCCTATGGTTGGGTGGAACGTTGCAGTGATGTAGCTGGTTACGGATCGAGTTCTTCATAAGATAAGTGATATTGCTCATTTTACTTCCGCAATCATACTTCTGTTAACGATTATGATGAACATGTTGATGAATGAATGCTGTATGAATGTGTGTTGTTTCCACTGTGTATGATAAATATTTGCATCTATGCATGTTCTAGTTCAGATCATTTTGCATCAGCATTCTGTTTCAGTTAGTTAATGCCTTCACATGTTCATGGGGCTGGTTTCCCGGATGGTTAACGCCATGGCGTCGCGTCCTCTTCGCCTGTCAGAGGGATGGGGACGTGACAGCATGGTATCAGAGCTCATGTTGCAAGCATGGGCCTGAATGAGCCATGAATGATGTAGTGGCAGAGGTAGGACCTCATTCTGCCCAGCAGAAATCATAATTTGAATGACTAGAAAAATTCAAAAAAATTTCTAAGTGTTGAATAGTCAGATCATCGGAACACTAAGTGGAACGGACTTCTGATGGATCGGAAGAGTTAGGTGGAAGTATGTCCGACAGAGCACAGTTGGGGAAGAAAATCGCAAAAATTTCTAAGTGTTGGATGACCATCGGCGAAAAATAGTCGATCGAACGTCCGCCGTTGCAGACGGAGAAACAACTACGCACCCGACGGAAAAGTCCTCCGATCGTCGATGCCATCAAGAAGGTTAAGGGCTCAAAATAGTTGACTGTGGGAGGAATAAAGTGCTCGTGCACCCACCGTTGCGGCATCCAAAAGCGCTAAGTCATCCAACGGGCCATTTCAGAAGTCGGAATCACTAAGCCTACCGATGACAAAAAACCGCCGACGTCAAAGTTTAAAATTTTTCTAAGTAAAGAGCGGCCATCGGAAGAAGTTCGTGTTTGGTGTGCCGCCGTTGCGAAAGCCAAAGTCACTAGTCTTCCGATGTAAAAAGTCTGTCGATACTGATCAGGTTATGCCGCCGATCGGAATAAGAAAGAATATCACGTTCCGCGGTTGCGGCTGTCCAATGGACTATCCTTCCGAAGGATAGTGGATCCGATTGCCGATGGAAAGGGGAAAATTGAAAATTTTGGTTGAGTATAAAGACATCGGATAAAGTTAAAGCTTCCAAAATCCGGTTGGTATGGTCATCGGAACCCGTAGTGGAATGAACGACCGTCGTTGCAGCTGTCAAAAGGACTAACCTTCCAAAGGGTTAGAAGATCCGATTGCCGACGTTAGTGCTTAGTGGATCCGACAGCCGATGTACGTCGGAGAAATTTAGTTCTTTCAACCACCGATATAGTGGAGAAGTTAGTCATTTGGGCTACCGAAACATTGGGTCAATAGTGGAAATGAGATCTGATTCTACAAGGAGGAAATTTTGAGTTTTTAGTAGGATTTTTCCAGCAAATTTCAACTGTTTTTCAGTGGGATTTTCAGCTATTTTTCAGTGGATTTTCAGGGCTGAAAAAGGAGAAAGTGGCAGCAATTTCATGTGCTAGATTGCACAATCCCCCTTGACCCCTGTCGTCCCCCTCAGACAGACGTTCTTTGATGAAGAAAATCTTTTGTTGGGCTAATTTGTTATTGTATGATTGTTCCAGGAGAAGGTAAGTGATTCTGATTTATATCAATATTATGCATCTAACGGTTGTGTTGCTAACACGTTTGCAGAATCATAGTCACCTTCAAGAGTAGTATTCCAGGTAGTGCAGTTTGGTAAGTAAGTGGTGGTTCAGTATGAGAACCCATGATGGGTATGATGCTCGGGATTCTTATGAGCAAGCAGAAGATGCCATGGGAGAAAATGTCCGCAATAGAAATGATGACATTGAGTCTAATTGAAGGAGATTCCAAGAGACACTGTCAGATGTTGCAGCCACCATGAGAAGCCTGATCAAAGCCCAGGAAGAGTAGCATCAGTTGGATGCTGCTATGTTGCAGAGTTTGACATACTTGCATAGAAAGATAGACTCTGGACGAGGTACAGCAAGACCAGAAGGCAGTAAGAGCAGAACTAAGAGAAGGAGAAGGACTTCTAGTGGATCGTCCGATTCTGAAGGCTCTAGCGGGGATTCAAGTTCTTCTTCTCATAAAATAAAAAGAAAGAGACACCATAGGGATCTCTCTTGAGATGAATTTAAGAAAGCTAAACCTCCTACGTTTGATGGTGAGGTAAAGACTGGACAAGAGGCTGAAGTTTGGCTTCTTGGGATAAAGAAGTACTTTCAAGTGCATGATTATTCAGGAAACATGAAGGCGAGAATTGTCATATTCAATCTGAATGGAAGAGCATCCATTTGGTGGGAACACTTCAAGCAAGTAAAGAGGAGACTTAAGTGGAAACAGTTCAAGAAGTATTTCAAGCAGAAATACCTCTTGGACAGGCATTATGATGACAAGATCAAGGAGTTCCATGAGTTGAAATTAGGACAGCAGACCATGGAAGAATATGCAAATAAGTTTTTAGAGCTATTGAGGTATGTTTGGTACATCAGAGATGAAAAAGTGAAGGTCCAGTGTTTTCTAAGTGGATTACCTCAGTCCTACAAAGATAGAATTGAGTTTTATGGACCTAGAACTCTTGAAGAAGCAATAGGAAAAGATAAGTATTGCTACGAGCAAAGAAAAGGTAAGCTGGATTACCATAAGGCATGGAAGGACAAGAAGAACAAGAAGTTTGACCAAAGAAAGAAAGGTTTCAAACCTTCTAACTTCAAGAATCAACAGAAGCAGCCATCTCAAGCTGCAAGTAAGCCAGTTGGAGGGGCAGGAGAAAAGCCTAAAGATCCACAACAAAATAGAGGGCCACTTCAATGTTGTAAATTTGGAGGACTCCACATGCGTAGGAATTGTCCACTCGAGAGTGAGAGTGGAAGGCTAGCTTATAACATTCAAGAAGTAGAAACAGTGGGTCAAGTAGCAAGGGCAATTCCTAGGATTTATGCAGCACTGGAGAACAGTCAAGCAGATCACCAATCAGTTGTGGTTGAAGTAGTAGGTAAGATTGTTGAGCAATCTGTTTCTATTTTAATTGACCCCGGTTCTACGCACAGTTACATTACTCCTAGAGTAGTGGAGATTTGTGATTTTAAGAAAGTAAAGCATAGGAAGTCTTGGTTAGTTTAGCTAGCCACTAGAACTAAGAGAAAGGTCAGTGAATTGGTAGAGAAATGTCCATTGGTCATGAATGGATTGGTCACTTGTGTAGATCTAAATGTTCTATCGCTTGGTTCCTATGATGTTCTCATTGGAATGGATTGGTTAGAAGCTCACAGGGTGAAGCTTGACTGTTACAATAAGACTTTTGAATGCATGAATGAAGAAGGGAACCTAGTAGTTGTGAAAGGTATTCCAAAGGTAATTTCAGTGAGGTAGGTTTCAGCAATGCAGTTAAAGAAGTTTTGTAGCAAGGGTTTCCAGTTGTATACAGCTCAGATTTTAGAGGAAACGAGAGATGAAACTCCTAGGTTGGAGGACTATCAAGTGTTACAGGAATTCAGGGATGTGTTTCCTGATGAGATTCCAGGGCTTCCTCCAAAGAGGGACATTGATTTCACAATTGAACTTGTGCCAGGAGCGGTACTAGTGTCCAAAGCACCCTACAGGATGAGTACACTAGAGATGCTAGAGTTGAAGATGCAACTGCAAGAGTTTTTGGAAAAGAAGTATATCCGGCCGAGTGTGTATCCTTGGGGAGCACCAGTTCTGTTTGTAAAGAAGAAAGATGGTACACTTAGGTTGTGTATTGATTACAGACAATTGAACAAGGTTACGGTGAAGAATAAATATCTTTTTCCTAGGATTGATGACTTCTTTGATCAAATGAGAGGAGCAAAGGTATTTTCTAAGATTGACTTGAGGTCTGGTTACCATTAGGTGAGAATCAAGGATGAAGACATTCATAAGACAACCTTTAGGACAAGGTATGGGAATTATGAGTTTGTAGTGGTACCATTTGGTCTCACAAATGCGCCAACTATGTTTATGTGCCTTATGAATAGCGTCTTCAGTAAGTATTTGGACAAGTTTGTTCTTGTTTTCCTTGATGACATTCTTGTTTATTCTAAGAATGAGGAAGAACATGAAGAGCATTTGATATTGACATTGCAATTGCTCAGGGAGCATCAGTTGTATGCGAAATTGAGCAAGTGTGACTTCTATAGAGATAGAATTCAGTATTTGGAACACATTATCTCAGAGGAGGGTATATCTGTGGACCCTGAGAAGATTGAACCCATTATGAATTAGCCTACTCCAAGAAATGTGACAGATGTAAGATATTTTATGGGACTTGCAGGATACTACCAGAGGTTCATTGAGGGATTCTCTAAAGTTGCACATGCTATCACTTCTTTGCAAAAGAAGGGGATGAAGTTCAAATGGACATCGAGGTGTGAAGAAAGTTTCCATAGGTTGAAGGATCTTCTCACCAATGCACCAGTATTGAAGATTGCATATCCAGAGAAATATTTTGTGGTGTGTACCGATGCATGCGGACAAGGGCTTGGAGGAGTCCTTATGCAGGAAAACCACGTGATATGTTACGAGTCAAGAAAGCTGAAGGAACATGAGAAGAACTATGCCACTCATGATCTAGAGCTTGCAGCCATAGTACATGCTCTCAATATGTGGAGGCATTACTTGATGGGTAGACGATTTGAGCTCAGAACAGACCATTGTGGTCTGAATTATTTGTTTGATCAGCCTACTTTGAATGCTAGGCAAGCAAGATGGCTGGAATTTTTATGTGAGTTCAATTTCGAAATCAAGCACATAAAAGGGAAAGAAAACAAGGTAGCTGATGCACTCAACAGGAAGATGCAAGAAATGCATGTGGCATCTCTTAGTAATTGCCAATCAGATTTGAGGTAGCAGGTTGTTAATCATGCTGCTGGAGATGAATTGTATGAGCAGGTAAAAGACAAATTGCAGTAGCAAAGTCTTGAAAAGAGGTATGAGGGATATAAATTGGAAGAAGATGGACTTCTCACTTATAAAGGTAGAATTTATATTCCGAATGTAGGATATTTGAGGAGAGTTGTTATGGATGAAATTCATCAAGCTCTGTATTCTGGTCACCCAGGATATCAAAAGACAATTGCTACAGCTAGAAAGCAGTACTTTTGGCCGGGAATGAAAAGGGATATGGCTGAGTACATTTCGAGGTGTATGAAATGTCAACAGGTAAAGGTTGAGCATCAACATCCAGTAGGTTTGTTGCATCCTTTGCCAGTTCCAGAATGGAAATGGGAAGTTATTTCCATGGATTTTATTACAGGATTGCCGATGACTTGGAGACAACATGATTCTATCATGGTTGTGGTGGACAAGTTGACTAAGGCAACACATTTTATACCGGTTAAGTCTACGTATGAGACTGGTGACATTGCAAAGATCTTCATGAAGGAGATATTCAAATTGCATGGATTTCCCAAGGCAATAGTCTCCGACAGGGATGTCAAGTTCACTTCCAACTTTTGAAAGGGGTTGTTTGCAGATTTGGGTACAAAGCTGAACTTCAGCACTCCATACCATCCTTAGACAGATGGTCAGACAGAGAGAGTTAATCAGGTGCTTGAAGATATGCTTCGTATGTATGTAATGGACAAACCAACCAAGTGGGAAGATTACTTACACTTGGTAGAGTTTGCTTATAACAATGGACAGCATGCATCCTTAGGGATGAGTCTGTATGAAGGTTTGTATGGAAGAAGGTGTAGGACACCAGTAACTTGGGATAATCCAGTGAATAGGATTGTGCTTGGACCAAAATTGCTCAAGGAGATGGAGCAAGAGGTTGTCAAGATCAGGCAGAAGCTGAAAGTAGCACAGGACAGGCAGAAAATCTATGCCTATAAGCATAGGGTGAACAGGGAGTTCAGTGTTGGGGATCATGTGTACCTCAGAGTGAGGGCAAGGAGGAGTTCCTTGAAGCTTGGGAGTTGTGCCAAGTTGTCACCTAGATACTATAGGCCGTTTGAAGTACTTGAAAGAATAGGGCCAGTTGCATATAGACTTGCATTGCCTGCTAGCACTAGGGCTCATAATGATTTTCATGTTTCTTTGCTTAAGAAATATGTGCATGATCCTAACCATGTGATAAATTGGGATGTGATTTAGGTGGAACCCGAGGGAGAGTTCCGAATCGAGCCAATGCACATCCTCGATAGGAAGATCACGATGCTTTGGAAACGGGCCATAGGGCAGGTAAAGGTGCAATGGGAGCACTATGGACCTGAAGAGGCTACATCGGAGCTGGAGGATTCCATGCGATTGGCACATCCATTTTTTTTCAATTTTGCAGAACACTGAGGTGATACCAGTGTAGCATTTTGTTCAAAATTTTGTAAAGCACTGAGGACAGTGCTATTGAAGGGGGAGGGGAATGTAACACCCTGGTTTTGACCCCATTGCATTAGATGTACATGATGTATATATTGTAAACGATCATGGTGCGGAGCTAAAGGGCAAGGCCCCACCATTGATCGGTTATGCTATGTTTTGGATTTAAATTTGTCACCGAAAGTGTATCGGGGAATGCGGCATACACATATTAAGTTTATCATCATGTAAATATGCATCTTTAATTAAAATGAACCCGATCAGCTATGCTCGCGGCAACTAAATTGAGATGGGGGCATGATTTTCACAAGGATAAGGGTGCGGAAATTGTTAAACCGTGGCCAATGAGAGAAGAACCAATGTGTCATCTTCCCTTATTTTTATTCCAACCACTTTCATTAAGAATTGCTGTTGGTGGTTTAGGTAGTTATGGTCTTTGGGAGTGGGGTGGCAGGACTGTTAGTCCTCACCCACATGCACACTCCACCATGGTTGACTTCACTATGGCTAGGAAAAACCACTGCAATCACTCACGCAGGGATACCACTCTCTCCACGACATTGTTGTTGCTCACGCACTTCCATTTTCACGTCCTCTCCGTAGGTTGTTCATCTTCACGTAGGGAATTGTTGTTCATTCTCACACACGGGACTTCCTGGTTTTACCCACGCAAACCTCTCCTCTGCAGATTTGTGGATGGGCAGCTGTATCCTCTCCTCGTAGGCTGATTTTGGGTGTTGCGGCTTGCCTTCCCTATGAATGTTACAGTCTTCTCTATGATTGAGGTTTGGTGCCAGATTTCATCCACACACAGACTAAGAGTATGTATTTTTTCCTCCCTAGTGCGGCCAATGTAAGTTTTTCCACATCTTTAGTTGTCTAGGGCAAACTGTCGATTTCCCTATGTTGTGAATGTGGATGTTGCTACGTTTAGAACTGTTGTAATCCGCTTGGCAGTATCTTTCCCCTGTAATTGTGCTTGCTATTACGCTGTGTGGGGGGGCTGTTGTAGATTGTTGGGAGTCGTTTTGGCCACGAGAGGGCCAAGAACGACTCAGAAATTGTTCCCCCTGTTCAGTTGTAATTCTAATTGATTGCATACGTGTAATGGTTGGTCTTCGGACTGTGTAAGGAGCAGGGATGGGGGCTTTGTTTTCTTGATAAAATTGATGTGTTGGAAACCACACAAACAGAACTAGAGGGCTGGATTTCTTCTCCACAACCCCTGAATAGAACTGGAAGGGAATGCAGGGCCTGAGGGACTGTGTAGCAGAGAAGGGACTGATTCCTTGTGTTGGGTGTGTGTGGGTGTTTTAGAAGCCAGGCTAGTTATGGTGTAGGTGTTCTTGGCTCTACAATGAGCTCACCAGCTTAACATTTAGCATTTCCCACTCCTGTATGGCCTGATAAACCCAACTGTGTTGGCTTGGCTGTGTTTTTGTGTATCCTTGGCTATGTGTAAGCCTGCTTGTTCCCTTATTCCTTGGAGAATCATGCCCATCTCGGGGGTGGCAGCGCTGCTGAGAGATTAAGGAGCACGCTGGCCTATGGTTGGGTGGAACGTTGTAGTGACGTAGCTGGTTGCGGATCGAGTTCTTCATAAGATAAGTGATCTTGCTCATTTTAATTCCGCAATCATACTTCTGTTACCGATTATGATGAACATGTTGATGAATGAATGCTATATGAATGTGTGTTGTTTCCACTGTGTATGATAAATATTTGCATCTATGCATGTTCTACTTCAGATTATTTTGCATCAGCATTCTGTTTCAGTTAGCTATTGCCTTCACATGTTCATGGGGATGGTTGCCTGGATGGTTAATGCCATGGGGTCGCGTCCTCTTCTCCTGTCGGAGGGATGGGGACGTGACACCTACCAACCTCTGGATATCATGTTCGGTAGGAGAAGGTTCTAGAGCATAGTTTACTTTTGGTTTCAATCTTGTTAAAAAATAAAACCACTCCTTAAGAATAGTTTACGCTTTTGGTTTCAAGCTTGCATAAAAATGAAACCATGTTCTGAGCAAAGTTTCCATTCTATGTCAAGCTCATTAAAAAATGAAACGGATCTCGT
>LPNX010488737.1:241097-256395 GCA_001517045.1 Pseudotsuga menziesii | reverse complement strand
AATGAAATGGATCTCCTCAAGCATAGTTTACCTTTTGGTTTCAAGCTTGCATAAAAATGAAACCATGTTCCAAGCATAGTTACCTTCTGTTTCAAGCTTGTTTAAAAATGAAACAGATCCCCTTCCCTTAAGTCGAGTCTTCACTTTAGTGTTAGAACTTGAAAATTCTTTTCACATGCCTAGTTCTCATTCTTCCTACCCCCCTGGTGAACATTTTCACATTAGTAACCAGGATTTTTGGTTGGGTATGGAAGAAGAATCGTCAAATGAAACGAAGCTTGGGGGCATGTCAAGCCGTTAGCAACCATGCTAGGGGTAATCTTCGCTAGCAATCATGCTGGGGGGAAGATTCCAACCTTTGTATATCATGTTAATGGGATTTTTCAAGCATAGTTTACCCATTGGTTTCGAGCTTGCGTAAAAATGAAACCAACCCTCGAGCATTCTTTTAACTGATCTTCGAGCTCGTTAAAAACAGTAAGATGATGTTGAGCTTACTTTTCATTTTTTGTGCTCTAGTTAAAACATGAAATTTGGTTTGAGATTAGTTTATTACTTTTTCATGCTCTGGATTCAAAGATGAAAAAGTATAATGGAGTTCTCTTTAAACTCTTTTCAGGCTCCCTAAGTACGAAAAGATCATCGAGCGATCTTGTCTTCTTCGCGCTTGTTTAAGTATTTGAAGACTCGTCCATCCGATGATAGGTTATCTATCTTTTGGTTTGGATAGGACTATTTGCGAAAAAGGATCACTCTAGTCAATCATGACTAGAAGAGTTCTCTAAGGTATGATTTTACACTTTTTCGGGCCTTAGAGACTAAATCATACGAAAAAGGACCCCTTTGGAGTATTCTTCTGTATTCGTTCAGACTCTCTAAACATGAACGATACCGAGTTTTCTTTCAGTGCACTCGTTAAATTAAACATTGAGAGACCCATTTTGGGAACGAACCCCTCCTCTCTCAGGTTCATAAAATAGATGAGTCTGGACTTGGCTTCTAACAAGCTATATCGAGTGTTTGTTACCCTCTTCGAACTCGTAAAACCGAAAAGAGGCACTCATCAATCATGATGGGGGAAATGGGAAAAGAATCATATTGTAAATAATGTTAGTTGTTTGTCATTACCTTTGAACATGGCACTTGTCTACATAATCATGTCGGTCAATTGGGTACTCAGCTGATCTCTGTGACAATCCACTTTCATGAGTCATTTCAATCCTTTGAGTCTTTCAAAAGAATGCATTGTACACTATCGCATTGTGTATATGTCCTGTTTAGTCATGCTACCAAGTCTTTTTTTCATGCCGCACGATGGTCAAAGGGGATTTGAAGAAGTCTTACCTCTGCAATGTACACAATCTTTGTGTCAGTATCTTTGAGTCAATCATATGGTTACTACATGCACATCATTCCAAAACTATGTTCCGAGTTTTGTGTCGTCGATGTGCGACTCATCATGGCCCTCCTTCGACGAGACTATCCCCATCAACATCAGCTCATCATCTGGGAAATAGTCTTAGAAACAATGTTTAGTACCTTAATATCTATATGCCTTAATGACAGATTCTCTCACTCTTGACATAGGTTCACATCATTGACCTTTGATCGATAGAATCAACTAGGCGTTCAATGTCTGGACATATATTCACACTCAGTAGATTGTACTAGAGTACCTTGGGAATCATTGACATTAATGGTGATCTCCCTCGCACTTGTTAACGGTTCACATCATTGGTCGGTAATCAAGTGGTTTCTATAATGTTCGACTTCAAATCATTGTAATCACATGGATAGAATCATACTTTGTGGAGGACGATATGAAGACCCTGGGCATTTTTTTAAAGCACTCATTGCTTTTCCCCAAGTTGTGATGGAGTTTTGTATATATAGCATGGATCCACATTTGTATGGTCATGGCTATGCTCAAATTTGTGTCCGTATAACATAGATCTACATTTTATGTCTGGTAGCTATGTCCAAGTTTCAGTCCTCTATCACATGGATCTACGCTATATTCTAGTAGCCATGCTTGTTTATTCCACTCATAGATCTGCCTTGTATCAGTCCACAACTATGAGTTTGGTTACTTGTGTCTATGAGTCAACATACTGATGTACTAAAAATGCCTACTTGATGACATGCTCCGATCGAGCCAATATTTTCATCTCCTGGAAATGACTTGTTCTCAAAGCTCTTGTTTATCGTATCCCTCTAAGACTCATGCTTTGGGGGGAATTATTTTATACCAAAATCCTGTCACCATCATGTGATAAGACATTTGACATACCTACTTGCCCTGAATCCCAACTTCTGAAGTGGAAACTAAATGGTTTTTCATAGATCTTACATGAAAATTCCCAGCACCGCACATACCCCTTTATCTAGGAGCTGTACCCTTGTTCACACCACCCATACTCTATTGCCCATAAGTTGTGCCACCACTTATGGCCCTTAGTCCATAAGCGTTTATTACCAGAACTGCTTTGTCACTGAAGGAAAAATGCGGTACCCTGGGTAAAAAGGGAAAAAGAGAAGCTTCTCGAGGCTTCTATATGATAAGCCTCGAGATATCCCTTATCCCTATTGTAGTGGGTTAGTTGAGCTCGAGATCCCCCATCCTAGGATCTTGGAGGAGACCTCACCCACAAATCTCTCAACCTACCCTATCCATCAAGCCTTATAAATACAAGCTTTTGGCCATGGTTGAGGGGGAGAACATTGAAGGTATTGTTATGCTGTTGGATTGATCCTTGGCCCAAGATCATTTGGAGAGAGCATAGAGAGCTAGAGTTAGAGCTTTTTGGGATAAGAATTCGGTTTCATGGAGATGCATGTCAACACTAAGGCTTGGTTGTAAACTTCTTCATATTTAATTAATGAAAGTTGATTTTTGCCCCACATATGTTGTTGTTGTTATGATTTCACATATATGTTGCTAGATTACTTAGTCACTAGCATAGATTAGTAGATCATATTCTGGTTGCTTTGATCTATTTCATGTTGAGCTTGATTGTAGGTACACAGGTGGACTATCAAAGCCTTGTATTCCAGATATCTACAGTGTCTAGGGAGAGTCTTCAACCTTTGTCCTCTATTTGTTCTGGATCTGAACCATTCATACCAGTGGAACACCTTGTTGTCCGCAGGAGGTGAAATATTCTAGCTAACAGGGAAGAGTCTTTAGATATGAACTATGTGTCATCAAAAGAGACATGGAAGAGATGAATAATGACTACTTTCAGTTTCATGTGGAAGTGGGATATTCCCATTCCTTTCCCAGAATGACTAGTGATCCTACGTGTGTGGCTAATTTTTCACATCATGATTTCGAGGGACATCATGCACAAGATGATAATGAGGATTATTCAGTGATATAAGTTCTTAAAGGAAGCAGTCACATGGATTCTAACTGTAGATCACTTGCTTCACACCAGGATGAACCTCATGAAAGATTTGAACATGAGGAAAATTATGATTTGTAGTTGTTTGTGAAGGGAGGTGATATTGAAGACATTGGAAAAACACTTGTTGTAAATAATGATGAGGAGTATTCAACTATGGTAGAGATAGTTGAGGACAAGTCACGGGGATAAACTAGCAGATGTGCTTATTTACCCAAGAATTTGGTAGATGAATACATAAAAGAGATGAATATCAAAGGATGCACCATTCTTTCTCACCTTAGTAGGATACTCTTTGACACATCATTCATTGGGAAATTTAATGAGGAAGAAGAGAAATCCAAAATGCATGGTCTTTGTGAGAGAAATATAATGGAGTAAGTTGGTCAAGTGCTAGAAGTACATCAACAGAATTGTGAGATAGCCTTATGGGAGAAAAAAAATATTTTGAAGGATATAGTTACATTTTATCCACTTGGACCAGCCAATAAGGGTGTTGATCCATCCATGGATTGGGTGGATAACCACACCTCATAGTTGAGTGCACATGAAGGTAAGGGTTTCACTTGTCAGATATTCCTTTCCTACTAGTTTGAATAGTAGTTTTGTATGAAGTTGGGAGGGATACATTTTTATTCCAATGCCATTATAAACCAGATTCATATGGCTGATAACAATCATAGTTATGTAGAGGAGCCTCAATTGATTATGGATCATGAAAAAAAATCATATTTGAATACTCTTATGAAGAGGAAATATGAAGAGAATTTTGGCCAAGTATTTGTTTATTTGAAGAAGAGTCATGAGAAGGACTTATCTATGGGAAAAATAACTGAGGAAATACTATTTGAGGCTGCATGTAGTGGTATTTGTTTATCAAAGGGTTGGGTAGGAAAGTATATCACCAAAATGAATATTTATGGGTGCACCATGCTTGCTTGCATGGATGAAGCATTGTTTGACATATAAGTCTTGAAAGAAAGACTTCATGATCTACGTTTATGGGTGGGATAATTCATCATGAGGAAAATGGATGATCACATTGTTATTTTTTCCTAATAATATTCAACTTGATTAGGATATTTATCTAAAAGAATAACAATAAAAACAATATATCCAAGATACACAAGAGACACAAGACACGGAGATTCTCATCGAGGAAACCATAAAGGAGAAAACCTCACAAACTTCCTCAGAATAGTTCTATCGCTAAGACAATATAACAAGATGGAAAAAACAAAGAATAATATGTCTCTTGCAACTCTCTCTCTTTCTCCTCATCCTCTCTCTTCTAAAGCGCACATGAGAGAGTGTTATTTGTGTAACAAATGAGGAGGGTTCCTCCCTATTTATATCCTTCTGCTGAGTCACTTACTCAACTAACTAGGTCGAACATGATACCTAATAATTAGAGGAATTTTGGGGTCTAAAATGGGCCTCCTAAGGAAAATAATAAAATAATAGTTAAAATAATAAAATAATATTGATTAATTTTGGAGGAAGAAAGAAGAAAACTACTTTTTGTGTTCGTATTTTCGACATATCTCCCTGTGTTTTTACTCAAATTTCAATCGGAAGAGATCGTTGGATGCGTAATTTGATTTTGCATCCAACAAGTACCCACACTGCATACTTTTTATGGACCTAGCTACCCCAAAAATAAGAAATACCTGAAAAAACATGATGATGATGTCATCATCACATTTTTTCAGGTATTTCTTGTTTTTGGGGTAGCGGGGTCCGTCAAAAGTATGCAGTGTGGGTACGCGTTGGATGCAGAATCAAATTCCGCATCCAATGAGCTCTCCAAATCGAAATTTGAGTAAACACACAATGAGATATGTCGAATATACGAACAAAAAAAGTAGTTTTTTTTAATGACAAATATGTCAATTCAACCATTATGGTTGACTTATTTTATTGAAATTCTATTGGTTCTTGAATTCCAACTCACAAAAACTTATTTTGGCACGTTTTCTTATAAGGCCCATTTTAGACCCCAAATTTCCTCTAATGTGGGGTCGACCTGCCTAGGAATACTTTAAAGTACATTTTACTTTATTTATTTTCGGTACTATTGCCATGAATTTCAATGGAGGGTTTACATCAATGATAGTAGATAATAATGACATTCTGAAAGGAAGGAAACACATATGCGATGGGGGTACAAAAATATACAATAATAATATACATAAAACTATATTCTGAAGTTACAAATAAAAAACACTCACTCTTAAATAGGAAGGTATTCTCTCATCACATTCATCAATACATCTGGCCATGTCATCATAGTATAATCATCATCGTCAATGTTGTCATAGTTATCATCTTGTCGATCATTGAATCGAGAAATCTCTGTGTCTATCTATCATAGGAAGTTTCTACATAGCCAACCCTGTTTCATGTTGGGTGTAGGCCTAATCCTCATCTAGTTCTTCATCGTATGCATAGGTACATCTCTGTACCATTCATTACATTACCACTGCAAACACATGCATATCCTACCATAATATCGTCATGTCTATATCATCTCATCGTATCCACATCATCTAATCGTATCGAAACCATCTCATCATTGGACATAAAGCATATCCCCAATGCATATCACTGACCACATGCGTTCTACCAACAAAGGAGTACACCAGGACTCCTTACGTCAGCAAGACAACCTGTGTTTACTACTATGCAAGAATATCTTAGGAGCACACCAAGTGCATTATGTCTCACCACAGGCAATCCATGTTTTACAAACATAGGATAATGCCTAGACTTATTTACATCACCAAGACAAATTTTGTCTACCACTATGTGAGAGATGCCCAGGTGAACACCAAGTGCCTTGTGACCTCTCATCATCTCCAACATGGGAACACATAAGGATTAATTACATCCAAACAACCTACGTACCACACCAATACTTTTATGTTCCAGGACAACCTTAAGGACCCATTAAATCTAAGGAAAACATGCATACCACGCTAGGACTGATTACATCCAAAGACGACCATCTAGGACTCATTACATCTAAGGACAACCTATGTACCATGCCAGGGCTGATTACATCCAAATAGGACATGACAAGACTAATTACATCCTAGGACAACTTGCATACAATGCTAGGGATGATTACATCCGAGGACAACCTATATACATTCCCATGTGAGATCTCGTACTTGTGCATCTAAATCTTCTGGTATTCTCCTCATATCCAGCATGAGACCATGCCAGGACTGATTACATCACCAAGATAACATGTTCCTCCGACCATGCAAGAACTCATCACTCCCTCCTTCTAGGAATATTGATATGAAGAACACCAAGTATTTCTCTAAAGTATTTGAACTTCAGTCTGGCCAGTGGCTTGGTCAATAGATCTAATATCTGCTCTTCTATCACCATGTACTGGAGATTCACTACTCCTCTCTACACCATAAAAAAATGAGAGCCAGATCAAACAAATTAGATAGTATATTTTGAAGCCATACTACCTCACAACTAACCGAGAAAAATACAACATATTTTTCATCGGTTGTACTCAAATCCACCCTGTACTACTTCCTGCTAAACCAGTAGATCATGTCAGATCCCAAGCTGAAGAAGCAACTCGAAGTGCTCTTCCTATCAGTGGTGATATCTTCCCAATCTGAATCAACATAACTATGTAGGTGAATCTTCTGATTTGCATCATACTTGAGCTCAAATTGACTATATCCTTCATGTACCTCAATACATGCTTTGTAGCAAGCAGGTGAACATGTACCATATCTATCAGGAACTAGCTCAGGGTGTTCACAAAAAATCATATGTCTAGTCTTGTATTCGTCAGGTACATCAATGAACCAATCATATGATGTATATTGTGGCATCAATTTTCTCTAATGAAGCATCATGCAGTAGCTTCAAGTTTGATGTCATAGGTTTGGCTATCGCCTTGCAATCCAGCATACTGCATACTTTCCTTCACCAAAGAAAATCCCATCCATACTCTGCCACACCTCCATGCCTAACAAGTAGTTCATCATCCCTAGGTATTTCATCTCAAACTTGGTAGCAATATTCCTCTTTGTGTCCATTATTAGTTTGTCTTATCCTGTCAAAAATAGCTCATCAACATATAGTAGGAGATTTCACCTTCAACATTGAAGTAAAGGTTGGAATCCTCTTTACTCTTAGTAAATCCTAACATCATCAGGAATATGTCCATATTGTCATACCATGTGAACATTCTCGAACTCAGATATCTTCTGCAGTCACTCCCTCTGAAGCGGAGCATTATCCTCCCTCTTTTGTACTCTATGTATCAGAACATTCTATACTGGAGTGATAGGTATATTCATCTTCTATTGATATTATATTTATCCATCGATGGAATATCTACTAGATACCAATATCTTCTATCTTAAACTTTGTTGAAAATTCCTCTTGCACCCATCTGTGAGCTTATCATCCTTTGTGGGCTTCTATCTTCAACCTTCTAGCAAAGTTTGATATCTTCATTACTCTAGGTGATCCTCAAGCTCCTCATGTATTTGTATGTTCTTATCCATGGGTGCCTTTTGAGCCTATACAAATCCTTTTGTGCACATGTGGCTCTCTGCTCAATATACACTTCTACTTCACTATAGAAGTATGTCTGGTCACTGGATTATGTCTTGCCATAATCTAGTCCCTCTTTACGAGAGAAACCATGAACCTTGCTTTGTATTTCTTCATGTTTTCATATTATGCATGCTTGATTTTGTAGATCCACATCGAAGACACTACGAACTTCCCTTCAGGTCTCAGAACCGCATCCTAGACATAATTCTCCATGATCGACTGGTGCTCTTCAATCATAGTCTGCTTACATTTCTTCTATAGATGGAAGGATCTGCATCAATGATGTCACTCAATAGTACCACATAACTGGAGTGTGTCTAAGGCCTCTTAATTTATGTGGAAGTCTCTCTATAATTTTATTCATCTTGGATGATCTCTCGTGTCGAAGATGGTCCTCATCTCTCGAGGTGGATCTACCGCCTTTTGTGATTTGGTCATATCATGATGCTTTATATTCTTCTAAAGCTCTTTCTTCTGTGATGGTATCTATGACCCTGGGAGCTTCAGGTACATTTGTTGGAGTGAATCTTCTATATGGATCATCATCAGTTGTTCTTTGAACCAAGTTTCATCCTTATTTTCTTATAGGTGATTGTACAAGATCTTTTCTACAAGTCAAATTCAGTTGCATGATTACAAACATTTAATAATTTCCAAAAGCCATATTAATAGTGACAAATTATAATGTCTAAAGATATATGTCACATAGTCATGCAACTATCTTAGCCAATGCTACAACATTCATCCATGTCTTGTATTTGTAACTTTCTACATTCCTTCCATATCTACCATAACATTTATTAAGATTGTGCACTACTCTGAATATGTCAACAAAGAGGTTCCATTCTAGATAAGTAGCAATGGAATGTTCTACAGCACCATAGGCTACTTACCCATCACATGCAAGTTTGTAGTATATTGTTCATAAATGCAGACACACAATCATGCATAATGCATCAACTAAATAAAAATATGTACACAACTAAACAATATCATTTAAGTAGATATATAGGAAATGACAATTAAATACTTATCTTGTTTGTTTGGTGGGTGGACTCCCTCTTGATTCTTATGTCCCTAAAGGAATAACTAGAGTCTTTCACAGTGTGTTTAACTTCATCATTTGATTATGGGAACTTGTGTCTATATTACTCTTGAGTGTCATTTCTTCATTCACAACCACATTCCTTCTTATACAAGTGCTAAGATGGAAAAGAGTATGATTGTTGGTGAATTTATATGTCAAATAATTTCCAGTCTTAAATTATCAACCCAGGGAGGTAGCCTGTGAGATGAAAATACTATATGTGCAGGATTAAAGATTAATCTAGCCTAATATAACCTAATCTAGTAAGCATCAACTATATTCAATTTAAGATCCTAGTGCTAACTAAATACAAAAATCCAAATTCTACAGAGCACTCAAATTTTCAAGCTTTAATAACAGAAAAAGGTATGAAAGTGAAATACTCCTCAAGCCAAATTCGATATAATCCCAATTCTAAAATGTTGACGTAATTGTAACTTTGGAATGTATTCACTTGTATTTCTTATCTATTGTAACCTGATGTTTATTCTGGGATGTTATCATGTTATGTCATGACCCGATGTTCCGATCGAGCGAATCAATAATGTAAACAAGTCATGTCCAGTCATTGTGGGTAACCCTCCTATTGTATAAGGGTTAACGTACCCGCATTTCTAGGGAACTAGGGTTATTAGACTCTCCTAGGAGAGGTCGACCCTAGTAGGGTTT
Organism: Pseudotsuga menziesii; assembly: GCA_001517045.1. Classification (NCBI taxonomy): domain Eukaryota; kingdom Viridiplantae; phylum Streptophyta; class Pinopsida; order Pinales; family Pinaceae; genus Pseudotsuga; species Pseudotsuga menziesii. The sequence continues at coordinate 246,636 of LPNX010488737.1, read as the reverse complement.
TAGTCATGTAGGGATTAGTATAAATAGAGAGGTGGACTCTCTATTTAGTACACATCACAAACAAACTCAAGTGTAGCACATAGTTGAGGAAGGAGAAGACACTAGGGCTAGAAAAGAAGAAGGTTACTGCTGTCGGGAGAGCATATTACTATTTTGTGGTTTTACCTTTTGTGCTGATTCTATCTCTGAGGAAGTTGCGGGGTTTTCTCCATTTATGGTTTCCTCGAGGAAAAACACTATGTTCATTGGCTCTTGTGTTTGATTGATGTACTTGTTGTTCTCTCAGTTAAAGATCCTAACATAATGCTAGCTTGAATGTTGAAATAACCTCAGAAGAAGACACTCTACAGTTGGAGGAACTAGGGCTGCCTACTTTGTGGATATCTCTCCATAGATTTTCGGCAAAATTAAGGTGGAATAACTCTCCTCCTTAGGGTGCATATTTATGTCAAAGCAGAATCCAATTCTAAGCTTTTTCAGTTTTGGACCCGACACTACTGCCGAAAATTAGGGATTTTCACAGAAGAGGAATTTTTCAGTGAGCCCAGGCCTGTATTGATCTCCTCCCCAAAATAGAAGTTAGGGATCAATTTCAAAGCATTTGGTTGGATAGAAATCTGGAAAAGCAAAACCCTAATTTTCTCTTGAACTAGCTCTGCATGATTTCAGCTCAAAATTCAGATCCGACATCTTGACCTGGTAAAATCTAAAATATTTTGTATTTCCATTTGAGGTTCTCAGTTAAGATGTCTCATCATACCAAGCTTGATGAAAAGCTTGAGGGAGTTGATAACTTCTGAGCTTGGAAGTATAGGATCTCCCTGGTCCTGGAAGAGAATGAGTTAGACTCCTACATCCATGAGGAGGTTCCAGTTCCAGAGGGAGATGAGGCTAAGGCCTTGCATAAGAAAAATTTGGTTATGGAAAAGAGAATCATTGCTGATTCTATCAAGGATCATCTCATACCACAGGTGTCCTCCCGAAAGACACCTAAAGCTATGTTTGATTCCCTAACAAAATTGTTTGAAGAGAAGAACATAAACCGAAAGATGAATCTAAGAAACCAACTGAAGAATGTGAAGATTTGAAATGCAGAAATAATCCAGTCTTACTTCAGAAGAGTTTCTTAGATCAAGGAACAACTAGAAGCAGTAGATGAAGAAGTGGAAAATGCAGAGATTGTGATGACTACCTTGAATGGCCTCCCTAGGTCATGGGATTCTTTCATCCAAGGAATCTATGCTAGAAAGAAGTTAGTCAATTTCAGCAAACTATTGGAAGAGTGTTCTCAAGAATAAGCTCGGATAGCAGCTCAAGAAGAAAAGATGGGAAGTGAAGATCAAGCTCTCACGATACACTCCAAGTCAACCAAAAGAAGATCTCATCACCCTAGAGGTAAGCACTATCACAAAGATAACACTAGAAAATATTTGTGTAGAGACATATGTTATACATATGATGAAGCAGGAAATTATGCAAAGAATTGTCCTAAGAAACAAAAACTAACAAAAAGGAGCAACAAAAGAAGACATCATGCTCATGCTGCACAGGATGATGAACCATCCAAGAAAAGAACCAGATATGAAAGTGAAGATTCTTCAAGCGAGGATGAATATGTTTTGATTTCCGCTCTCACAGGAAACATTACTCATGGAAGAAATGATTGGATCATATATAGTGGGGCTTCCAAACATATGACAGGATTCAAGGAATCCTTTGTGAGACTGTTAGAACATGAATCGCCTCACAAGGTGAAGCTAGGAGATGACTACCAATATCCAATAAAAGGTAGTGGGGAATCTTCCTATAAACTAGACTCTGGAAAGTCTCTAACAATGAAGGAAGTATTGTTTGTGCTAGGACTTAAGAAGAACCTCCTCTCCATATTGCCATTAGATGCAAAAGGAATGCGGGTTGCATTCATAGATGGTCAAGTCATCTTGTGGCCAAAAGGAAAGACTATCGATGATGTGGTGGTGATTGGAGAATAAGAAGGAGGATTGTACAAATTAAAGGGTCATCCAGAACAATCCTTAGTCCATGACACAGTAGAGCCAAGTGAACTTTGGCATAGAAGGCTTGCACATGTGCATTACAGAGCACTACCCATTGCAAGCAAAGATGTTGAAGGTCAAGCAAAACATGATGGGGTCTGCAAGGGATGTGCAAAAGGAAAGAATACAAAGAAGACATTTCCAAGTAGTGAAAGCAAAGCAAAAGGAATATTGGAAATCATCCACTCCGATGTATGTGGACCTATCTCATCAAAATCATTAAGAAGGTATGCATATTATGTTTCCTTTATTGATGCTTTTTCTAGGAAGACATGGGTTTACTTCATGAAGAACAAAGGAAAAGTATTCAGCAAGTTCAAGAAATTGAAATCCTTGATCGAGAATCACACTAAAAAGAAGATCAAGACTTTTTGATCAGATAATGGTGAAGAATTCACTTCAAATGAATTCAAATATCTATGCAAAGAATCAGGGATTAAGAGGGAGTTGTCCACCCCTTATAATCCACAACAGAATGGGATTGTGGAAAGGAAGAATAGAAAAATCATGGAAGCTACAAGAGCAATGCTTCATGATGAAGACCTTCCTATGACTCTTTGGGCGGAAGCTGCTCGAACAGCGGTGTATGTATAGAACCATAATCCACATAGAGTACTTGAGAACAAGACTCCTAAAGAAGTCTTCTCCAGCAAGAAACCAGAATTCAACCATCTCAGAATATTTAGTTGTCCAGTGTACATACACATTCCAAAGGAGAAGAGGAATAAATTAGATCCTTCAGGAAAGAAGGGTATATTTGTGGGATACTCTGAAAGCTCGAAGGCTTACCGAATATACTTCCCAGGATTTAAGAAGATTTACATCAGCAAGGATGTGACATTTTATGAAGACACAGCTTACAACAAATCCAGAAAGAAACCTACTAAAGAATCTGAAGAAGCAGAAGCACCCAGAGTTCATGATACAACCATGAACGAAGAAGCTAAAGAAGAAGATCGAGAATTTGAAGAACCACAAAGACCTATAGATCCACCTCTGGATAAGAATCCTCATAAAAGGAAACCTGCTTGGGTACGAGAACTTATCCAAGGTGCGAAAATATATGGGGCTCCAGAAGAGAATCATAGAGAAAGAAAGAGGACCAGATCCTACTCCGAGTATGTAGCATTACTATGTGGTTTCATTGATAAAGAACCTTCCAGTTATGAAGAAGTGGTAGAACAAAAAGAATGGAAGGATGCTATGATCGAAGAATATCAATTGATCATGAAGAATGATGTTTGGGATGTTGTCCCAAGGCCAGAAGGGAATTCAGTTGTAACTTCCAAATGGATCTACAAGATCAAGCATGCTGGAGATGGTAGCATTGAAAAATATAAGGCAAGATTTGTGGCTTGGGGTTTCTCTCAGAAAGAAGGAATAGATTATGAAGAAAACTTTGCACGTGTAGCCAGGTACACTTCCATCAGATCAGTACTTGCTCCGGCTGTAGTGATGAAATGGAAGATACACCAGGTGGATGTCAAGAATGCTTTCTTGAATGGTGTAGTAGAAGAGGAAGTGTATGTAGAACATCCACTCGGTTTTGAGACACATGACAAGGAATCTCATGTGTGCAGATTGAAGAAATCCCTGTATGGTTTGAAACAAGCACCCAAGACATGGTATGACAGAATTGATAGCTTTCTATCTAGTTTGGGATTTACCAAGAGTAAAGCAGATTCCAAACTTTACTACAAGGTTGAAGATGGAAACCAAGTGATGCTTCTACTATATGTAGATGATCTATTTGTGAAAGGTATGGATGGGTTGATTGCTGATACGAACAGAAAGCTTGCTGCCAAGTTCGAGATGAAGGACTTGGGTATGATGCATTATTTTCTAGGTATGGAGGTGTGGCAGAGTGCAGATGGAATATTCCTTGGACAAGGGAAGTATGCAATAGAGATCCTGAAGAGGTTTGGGATGATGGACTGCAAGGCTATGGCCACACCTATGGCATCGAACCTGAAGCTATTGAGCGATGCTTCATCAGAGTCGGTTGATGCTACGATGTATCATCAAATTATTGGATCCTTGATGTACCTAACAAACATGAGACCAGACATTTGCATTTTTGTGAACACCTTGACCCAGTTCTTGACAGATCCGAGAAATGTTCACTTGATTGCTGCAAAGCATATTCTGAGGTACCTGAGGGGTACAGTTGATTATGGGATCAAGTATGATGCGAATCAGAAGATTAACCTGGAGGGTTATGTTGATTTAGATTGGGTAGGCAGTGCCATCGATAGGAAGAGCACCTTAGGGTGTTGCTTCAGTATGGTGTCAGGTGTGATCTGCTGGTTTAGAAGGAAGCAATCCTGTGTGGCACTGAGTAAAGCTAAAGCAGAGTATGTCATAGCTTGTTCAGCTAGTTGTGAGGCATTATGGCTGCGAAAGATACTGTCTAATTTATTTGATATCCAGATGGATGCTACTTGTAGACATTGTGACAACCAGATTTGCGTGAAGTTTGCCAAAGAATCCAGTGTTCCATGACAAGTTGAAGCATATCGAGATCAAGTATCACTATATGAGGGATATGGTGCAGAGGGGAGCAGTGAAGCACCAGTATGTTGTGATGGAGGAACGGATAGATAATGTGTTGACGAAGCCATTAGATAGGGTGAACTTTGAGTACTTCAGGGAGAAGCTTGGTTTTCTCCAGATAGAGATTTCCTCCAAGGGAAAGTAATGAGTCCCATAGCCATTCTGATGAGCAGGTCAGATGTAAGGGCTAAGCTGTTCTATCATGGTGAGAGGATTTGGTTCCTTCCATGTCAAATATGAGTGCTTACTACCATTCCTGGAATGGAGGTACCTGGTCAGTTACCAGGAACACTTAGTTTGATACTGAAAGAGCCATTCTGATGAGTAGGTCAGATATAAGGGATGAGCCATTCTGTCATGGCTAAAGGATTAGGTTCCTCCCATGTCAGATGTGAGTGCTAGCCATTTTGACGAGTAGGTCAGATGTAAGGGATACTCCCACTCTCTGGGAGAGTGGAGGCACCTGGTTTGTTACCAAGTAGCTCAGTCTAGGACTAGGGGCCATTCTGATGAGGGTGTAGGATTTTATTCCTACCAGGTCAAATGTGAGTGCATGCCTTTCTGATGAGTAGTTCAGATGTGAGTGCATGCCTTTCTGACGAGTAGGTCAAATGTGAGTACTAGCCATTTTGATGTAGGATGAGCTCCTACATAGATGTAAGGGCTACTGCCTTTCTGACGAGTAGGTCAGATGTGAGTGCTGGCCATTCTAATGTAGGATGAGCTCCTACATAGATGTAAGGGCTATCGCCTTTCTAACGAGTAGGTCAGATGTGAGTGCTGGCCATTTTGATGTGAATATAGGATTCANACATCATCATCACGTTTTTTCAGGTATTTCTTGTTTTTGGGGTAGCGGGGTCCGTCAAAAGTATGCAGTGTGGGTACTCGTTGGATGCAGAATCAAATTTCACATCCAACAAGCTCTCCCG
>LPNX010488737.1:183039-241070 GCA_001517045.1 Pseudotsuga menziesii | reverse complement strand
GGTCTAAAATGGGCCTTATAAGAAAACATGCCAAAATAAGTTTTTGTGAGTTGGAATTCAAGAACGAATAGAATTTCAATAAAATAAGTCAACCATAATGGTTGGATTGACATATTTGTCATTAAAAAAAACTACTTTTTTTGTTCGNTAAAAACACAGGGAGATATGTCGAAAATACGAACACAAAAAGTAGTTTTTTCTTTCTTCCTCCAAAATTAATTAATATTATTTTATTATTTTAACTATTGTTTTATTATTTTAACTATTATTTTATTATTTTCCTTAGGAGGCCCATTTTAGACCCCAAAATTTCTCTAATGTAGGTCCTACATGATTATATATAAGGGCTACTACCTTTTTGACGAGCAGTTCAGATGTGAGTGCTGGCCATTCTGACGAGTAGGTCAGATGTAAGGGCTACCAAAGACCTACGAGGAGGTAGGAATACACCCAGCATGAAAGAAGGCTGGCTCTGTAGAACTTCCTATGATGAGAAGAATCATGAGATAACACATATGATGATGACCAGAGGAGATCTAGATCAAGTGATGATCCAAATCCAGCAGTGATGATCCAGATCGAGTGATGATCCAAATCTAGCAGTGATGATCTAGATCGAGTGATGATCTAGATCTAGCAGTGATGATCCAGATCTAGTGATGATGTTGAGTTATGATGATCCAGATCAAGTGATGATCCAGATCAAGTGATGATCCAGATCAAGTGATGATCTAGATCTAGTGATGATGTCCAGTTATGATGATCCAGATCCAGTGATGATCCAGATCCAGTGATGATGATCCAGATCAAGTGATGATCCAGATCCAGAAAAGAAGATGGCATGAAGATAAAGATGACTTGAATCCAAGATGACTTGGAGATGCAGATGACGAGAAGATCTAGAGAAGAAGACCAGTGATGAAAATTGTGTCGAGAGAATACCTTGCTAGTTAAGAGGGAGTGTTGACGTAATTGTAACTTCAGAATGTATTCGCTTGTATTTCTTATCTATTGTAACCCAATGTTTATTCCGGGATGTTATCATGTTATGTCATGCCCCGATGTTCCGATCGGGAGAATCAATAATGTAAACAAGTCATGTCAAGTCATTGTGGGTAACCCTCCTATTGTCTAAGGGTTAAAGTCCCCGCAGTTTCGGGGCACTAGGGTTATTAGACTCTCCTAGGAGAGGTCGGCCCTAGTAGGGTTTTATTCATGCCAGGATTAGTATAAATAGAGAGCTAGACTCTCTATTTAGTACACATCACAAACACACTCAAGTGTAGCGCATAGTTAAGGAAGGAAAAGACACTGGGGCTAGACAAGAAGAAGGTTACTACTGTCAAGAGAGCATCTTACTGTTTTGTGGTTTTACCTTTTTTGTTGATTCTATCTCTAAGGAATTTGTGGGGTTTTCTCCATTTATGGTTTCCCCAAGGAAAAAAACTGTGTTCATTGTCTCTTGTGTTTGATTGTTGTACTTGTTGTTCTCTCAGTTAAAAATGCTAACATAATGCTAGCTTGAATGTTGAAAAACTAACATAAAACATATCCCTACAAGTGTAAGAATCTAATCATAATTGCTCAAATTGATATGAATCAGAAACTACTTTAAATGTATAGAAAACTATGCAACAACATAGAAAAAAGAGCATGTGACATAAAGTAAACTGTAAGTTTACGAATTGATTTCACCCAAACTTTACTGTTCAATACAATATGAAATTATTTTCTGCCAAACTTGTAACTACGTGAATTAAACTCGCATCTAAAGCTATAGCAAGATAAATAAAATTTAAACTTACAGACCTTAAGATTGAAAAATAATACTACAACTAAGTCTCTTACATTCATAAATCCAAAATTGCAAAAAGAAATATATGTAATAAAATAAAATCTAAATATACAGTAAGTGTTACACATAAATCTCATCACCATCATGTGTTGAGGCCTAAAACATCAGAAATTTCCCTAAATTCCCAAATTGTGAAGTTGAACATTGGCCCAGACTCCAATTTTTCATAGTTGAGTCCACCACCACCTTTTCCTTTAATGCAAAATGTGTTAACTTCATTAGTAATGCTCATTGTCTCTTGACACTAAGCGGTGTCACCACCTTTACCCCTTGGTCAAGAAGTGGTTCCACTTGGGTAACGTTCTGTCTACATGGAGGAAAAGCGTTGCTCAAGTTAAAAAGTGAAAAAGACAAGATTCACGAAGCTTCTCGAAGGAAGACTTTGTGGCACCCTCATCCCTACTCCTATGGATAGCCTGGACTTGAGATCCTTCCTTTTTAGATCTTCCCTCCACCTCATCCACCATTTTCTCAACCATCCCTATCTTCCCAAGGCCTATAAAACCTAGCTCATTCCCCATCGTTAAGAGAGAGAAAAGTTATGCTGTTGCACTGAGGTTCTGGCCAAATCTAGGGTGAGCATAGAAGGAGTAAGTTGGAGCTTTTGAGGACAAGACATGGCATGTGAAAGAGCATCACAACACTAAGGAAATGGTTGTAATATCTCTTCTTCATATTTAATGCAAATTTGGTTCCTTTCCCATAAAATGTATTATGTTGCAATCATTCATTTTATTATTGGATTCCTTAGTCACTAATATAGAACTGTAGACTATGTTCTAGTACCTTTGATATTGCTTGTTTGTTTGATGTGTTTGTGTAGGTACATCCATGGATATTTGACACCATAGGAGACAACCACATCACACTGCAGAATAACCAAAGGACTCATTACAGATATCTATGAGCTCTAGGGGAAGTATTATATCCTTGTTATCACTCATTTGTTCTAGATCTGAACCATTCAGACCTAGAGAAACAAATCTTGTCAGCAGGAGGTGAGAATTTCTAGCAACAAATATGGCGACCAGACTGGGGAATGCATTCAACACATATGATCTTCCTTGGTTTTCAAACTCTTTTCTGTAATCAAAACGCCAACCCTTTTTGTGATCAGATCTACTAGATTCCTAGTGAGATTTTGGTTCAAATTTAACCAAATTTGTTCATATCTAAAGCACTGCTACTTTCTGTACTTAATTTTCATATTTATTTCATGAATTGATGCCAATAAGTCAACAATTAACTTTCTCTTTTGTGCCATTTTTGGGTTTTGACATCTACAGGAGTCGCCATGCATTTGGTGAAGGAAATAGGCAGTGCCACCGCCCTTTCGCAGTGGAAATTAAGTGGTGCCACCGCTCTGTCATATTGGACAAAAGGCGGTGCCTAGGAGGTAATGTTCTGTCACCAACCTTCTCCAAGCGGTGCTAGGTAGGGATTTAACACCTCTATGATTTCAAATCTTAGTTGAGTTTGCTTTCTGTTCTATGTATTTTTTGGGCTTCACTTTTGAGATATAGACTAATATATTCGAAGTTTGAAAGTGGTAAAGGATTACTTTTCTTTAGTTGAAAGAGCTAGGTTACTTCCATCTATTTTGATGCTTCTATTCTTGGGTTTCATTTTTCAAAAGGAGTGCTTGAAAATCAGCATTGTTAGATCTCTTTTTACTATTTGATTAACTGAAAAGGAATCTTTTCTTTTTGCTTTTTGCCTATTGTTTCTTTGTAAGTTTTTGAAAGATTGCTTTGTGCTTGTGGTTCAAAGAAAAATTTTGATATTTGATCGTAGTTGTATTTGAAAAATGAGTCATTAGAGCCTTGATTATCTTAACAAGATTCCATACATCCATATTCTTATTTTTCCTTTATATGTTCTTATCTCATCCAAAAATAGATATCATAGTTATAAGTTAGATCTTTTCATTTTTTGAAGAATGTTAAAAAGTGCTTAGTGTGCCATTTCGTGCTAGTGTCTTTCTTTTCAGGAAAAGAGATCTTACTTCATTCTTGCTTTCAAAGACTGGCTAGAAGTTGTGTTGCCTATTTTATGTTTGAAAATATAGTTCTGTGTGTTTGATTGGTTTCTAATTGCTTAAGAAATAGAATTGAATCACTCTCTCCCTCCTCTAAGTAGGGCATACCTTGAATGATAAAGTGAAAAATGTGCACACTCATAATGCATGGTTTTACTTTTCTGTCCACACTTCATGCATTCACCTAATCGTTCAAGATAAAATTAACGGTAGCTATAGGTTACAAAGTTTTAGTAACTTAGGAGTGATAGGATAGAGACGTGTTCTGGGGTCTTAAAACATAGGAGCTATCATCCTATTTCCTGCAATGCATCCTAGGAAATGTGTGGTTCTTCCATGTACCATCGATATATCGAAGGAATTTTCACGTACCCTTGAGGTATATAGAAAGGTACTTCACATACTCAATTGTATATCAAAAGGCCCCTTTTGAACGATTGTGCATTAGACAGCAATAACACAGATTTGAGCTCCTACATACCTTGCATATATCGAGAGACCCTTCTAGGATTCCTCAAACCATTTGAGAAAAACTATTTTGGTCGTCTTGTTGGCACAATACACCAAGAACAACACTCAGGGAGATTACTATGCACGTGTCGTCCAGGTAGTCAGGTATTCAGTCAAGGGTGTGGTCTATCCTCCTTGTTGTGTTTTACTATTGGACCCTGTTGTATATCGCAAGTTGCAAAGAATTGACAATCCTAGTGAGAAACCAACTTATATTATCCCCTCTTATCACCTATGTTTGCTTGTGACATGTAGTTTGTGTAGGAGTGGTTTTATGTGTTATTCTAGTTTTTTAACCCTAGGTTAGGTTTTAGTGACCAAAAATATTGCTGAGTTTCCTTTGAGATAATGCAGAAGAGCTCAAGGCTTACCACCTGAATTTTATCCTATCATAGGAGAGAGCCCAATGGAAGCCACAGAACAAGGTGCCACAACTGACTCCCATGTGGAAAGGAACCCAGATGTGGAATATGGATAAGAATTCACCACTTATGATAATCCCTTGGTTGAACTGCCTCCTACAGCTGACACTACCTTTCATTTTTCGATGGAAGGTCATGTTGGTTCATCGAATTGGGTGGCTACTCACCCTATTGACGATGCTAGAGAGGAAGAATATGGCCCTAATGCTCCTTTTTGGAGAAATTCTATGGGTCAGGCTATTTCTAAATTTGGGGTTACTAGACCATATTTTTTCAATCCCCCTATGGTTTCTTCATGGGATCAAGATTTGAATAGGAGGTTCCAACCATCTATTGATCATTTACAAACTCCATGAGAACCTTGCGAACATTTTTGCTTCGCCTCTTCCTTACAAGCAACCCATGTCTGCTCTTTTACTCCATCTTTCGGAGACAACCCCTTCTAGATATCATTCACTATCATCATCTCAGAAAACTCCTAATGTAGTACCACTGGCTTGTGGTATGACTGCTCATAATCTGGGTCAAAACTCCAACCCTACTCTCACAGTTTCAAATCATGGGTCTACTTCTAGTCCTCCCATATCCTCTTCAGCTAGGGGACGACCTGCGGCTCAAGTAGTGTTAGTATATTCTAACACTAGGGGGCAACCCCCAACACAATTTTTCATTATTTTGTAGAGTTACTTCTATTGCAAGACATACCCCTATTGTAGGATAACCATTTGTGGTTGTTCCTTCCACCAATACCAACATGGTACTCCCTCCTTCTAGTTCAGGTCAACCCTTAGGTGTACAACCTGTTTCCAACCAACCTTTTTGGGGTTATACTTACCTAGGAAATCAACCACCTATAGGTAATGTAAACTATCAACTTACATCTACAGGGGCTATGTATCACGGAATCCCTTACCTCAGATACATGTTTACGCCATGGGGGAAACCTAATTGGTCCTATATGTCCATGATGGGAGGAATACATATGAATACTACTGGAGGTTCTCGAGGAACACTTTATGGTGGACCATCATTTGGAGGACCACCCAGTGGAGGCCTTCCTAGTGTAGGTCCACCTTATGGATGACCACCACCTAGAGGATGACCATTAGGAGGTCCACCACCTGGAGGCCCACCTTTGGGAGGCCCGCCTTCGAGATATCCACCATCTGGAGGGCCACCTTCTGGAGGTCCACCACCTAGAGGTTCACCTTTTGGGGGACCACCACATGGAAGACCACCACCTGGAGGTCCGCCACCTAGAGGCCCACCACCTTCAAGCCACCCTCCCCCTGGAGGTCCACTGCCTTTGGGAGGATCATCAGCTAATATACCACCCCAACAGCCTGTGAATCAGTCAACCTATGGTCCTACTGGTATACAAATTCCTTATCAAGATTACTAGTATGTTGAACCTAATTGACAACTTCTGTTCTTGGAAACTTTGGACTTTCCTGATTTGTCCAAGCTGATTAATGACCCCTTTCAGCATAACCCTTTGTGGCCTGCTATTCTAGTTAAGTTACCATCAAACATCCCAAAAACCATTTCATGACTTTCCATCTATGGTGTTCTTCTAACTCCTTGATGGATGATTATATTCATCTGAGACTCTTCTAGCGCACTTTGACTGGTACGGTTGCTAAGTGGTACATTGAGCTTCCACGACATTCATTTGTGGATTTCAACTCATTGGAAACAATTTTCCTCACACACTTTCAGCTACCCATTCGTCATGAAATGGGTACGGACATTTTAACCTCACTTCGTCAGAATACTTCCACACATATATCAGATCATATTAATGAGTGGAGGAGGTGGAGACGGCTTATTAAGGATCATATCCTGGATCAGTTATTGGATGATTGTTTCACAAAATCCTTGTTTCCTCCCATTTCCCATGATGTGGCTATGCGTGGAGATGTTACTGAAGAGCAGGCTATCAGTCAAGATCAGTATCTGGACTTGGTTTATTATTAGTTTGGAACCCTATATGATCTAATTCCTCAAGCTCCTCATCCCAAAATGGACCCTACCAAGCCACCTGCATAAACTCATGTTGATGGGGTTTTCGATTCAATCCAACCCTCGTTAGAAACTAAGCCTTCCAAGCAATAGATTACTTCTACTACTACTTCTTCCACTATCGCAGTTTCTTTCGAGGTGAATTCTATTCAATCTATGCAAACACCCAGTAATAAGAAAAAGGGAAAAGGAAAAATATAAAACCTGGAAACTAGCAGGAGAATCCCAAGACTACACCCTCGGAGAACGATAATAAAGGTAAGAGAAAGGCTAAGTATCCTTGTCTATTGTGTGGTGGTAACCACTTCACAAAAGAGTGTCCTCGTCATGATTAAATTAGTAAATTTTTGAAAAGTAACCCTACACCGACGGTGCTTACTGACTCCTTTCCATCTCAACAAGAGTTGAACGATCATATGTCATTACAGGGAACCTCTACTTCTATAGAAGAGATCTACATGATGTCCTCGAAAACCGTTAACTTGACCACTCATAATAATACATATGGAAAACCCATAGAGAAGAAGGATGAAAACCCTTCTCCCGAGAAAGCTCCTTCCACTAGTTCTTCTCCTCCATCTTCGTCTAATGTCCCTCTTACTATCAAGAAACCTAATCTCGACTTGGTTTTGTGCCCACCTAAGAGTACTCTATAGAAGTTTGTATTTAATCCAAATGCTCAAGCTGCTTAATTCTACAGCGTTGTTGAAAATTTGGCTTAGGCACCTTGCATGATTTCTACGATGGAGGTACTCTAAAGTTATCCCACACAACGCAAAAAATTGTTGACAACTTTAGGGGCCTTAGACCCTAATAACACTAATTTGATTCACTTCAATGTCAAGAACTACAAATCCAGATTACCCCACCAGCTCACATTTCAAATCGTGACCAAAGTAGTCGGGAGAAAGGTCCACCGGACCATTTTAGATCAAGGAGCTTCCACCTTAGTATTGTCTGTGTCTTGTTGGAGAGCCATTGGTTCTCGTGAACTTACGAAGTCACCCACAACCTTGAAAGCTTTCGACAGACGAGGTTTCCAAACTCATGGTTTGTTGTCGACCCTTTCAGTCGAGCTTGGGGGCAAACTGTTTCCATTTAGGTGGAAGTAGACGATGCTCCGTTAGATTATAATATGCTATTGGGGAGGAATTGATTTTATGAAATGACCTCTATCACTTCGACAGTATTTCGTACTCTCCAATTCCCTAACTTAGGGAATATTGTAACGATTGATCAAATCGATTTTGGTTCACCTGATGTTACTACACCTACTGCGAATAATATTCCTATGCTAGGTCAATCCCATTCGCCTTGTCAATCGGTTGGGGTAGGTATGTTTGATGGATTCAACCCTTATGGGAGTGTTCCCCTCGACCCATCCTAGTACAGAAGTGGAAACTGTGAACATGATTTCCATGAACAGCTACAACCCTAGAGATAAAGAATTTGTTGAGTCATCTTCTCTAGGCCCTTACGAAGCACTCTATGATGTTGTTCAATCTGCTTCCAATGTTCATTATGATCATCTTCATCTAGTGGCGTCGGATCCCTACCACCTACCCTATTGGATAGAACCCTCTCTCCCCACTCTATACTATCTCTCGCATACTTTTCCATCGGATGAGTCCATTGTGGAGATCATGAGTGCTGATGAACCTGTATGGGAAGATCATCGTCGCAGATCCTCTTTCCTTCCCAATGCCAGTCCTATAGACTTTGATCTTGTGTCTCTAATTAGTAATAATATTGTCAGCAATCCTCAAACTCGTGTACTGTTACAAGGCATTGATTCCAAGAAAACCTTTGTAAGATTACCCAGACAAACCCCATTGACATATTAGTGAAGCCCACAACTGTGGAGCATGCTCATGTAGGCCAGAACTGATCAACAGGAGAAACTAAAAGTTATAGAGCTTTATTCAAATAATTCAATGATGTTTTTTCCTATACATACGAAGAAATTCCTGGGATAGATGCATCCATCGTGGTACACTAAATTAAGACTTATCCCTTACCTAAACCAGTCCAATAAAAACTACGTCAAGTCCATCCTAGGAAGGTTGCGGCTATTAAATTTGAAGTGGAGAAACTTCTGAAAGTGGGGTTTATTTATCCCATACCATTGACAGAATGGGTATCTAATATTGTCCTTGTAGCTAAGAAGAAGGGAAATATTAAGGGTTGTATCAATTTTCCAGATTTAAATAAGGCTTGTCCCAAGGACAATTTCTCTACTGCACACATCAATCAAATAATTGATAACTGTGTTGGGAGCGTCATGTTTTCTTTCATGGATGGATTTTTCGACTACAATAAATTAGAGATTCTGCTTGCTAATCGAAATAAAATGACATTCATTTTCCCATGGGGAACCTTTGCATATCAAAAGTTACCCTTTGGAGTAAAAAACGCCAGAGCTACATTCCATCATGCCATGTCCTATTATTTTCACAATATTAAGCACATCGTGGAGCCGTATCTTGATGATCTCCATGCTCATTCACAAAAACTAGAGGACCACCCAAGGAACCTTAGGTACATTTTCCTTAGGTGTCATCATTATAATATTTAGTTGAATCCACATAAATGTGTTTTTTGTGTTGAGACTGGATGTCTTCTTGGATTTGTGGTTTCCAAACATGGCATCCGGATCGATCCTTTGAAGATGGTTGTTATCTTGGCCTTACCCGCCCCAACTAATATCACTAAACTCCAAATTTTGCAGGGGAAGGTAATCTTTCTTTGTCATTTTGTATGTAACTTCGCAGAAAAAATGCATGGCTATGCGTCTCCTTAAGAAGGACACTCCGTTCTTTTGGGATGACCAAGCCCGATGAGCTTTTGATAATTTGAAACATGCTTTGACATGTTTACTAGTGTTGCACCCCCCAAATTACTCAAAATACTTTATGCTGTATGTTGATGCCTTCACTACTACTATTGGAATGGTTCTAGTGCAGGAAGATCTAAACGACCAAGAACACATGATATATTACTCAAGTAACAGTCTCCTTGACTCTGAAACATTTTATTCACATGTGGAGAAGCTAGCTTTGGCTACGGTCATTGTTGTGAAAAAATTTCGTCGCTACATTTTCCTACATGCCACAATTTTTCTCACGGATCAAAACCCCATGTATTACCTTTTGAATCATCAAGTACTAGGGGGCAAGTATTCCCATTGGATCATTATCCTACAATAATTTGATCTCGATTTCACTAAGGCTATTTCGAAAAAGTCCTTAATTTTCACAGAGTCGATGTGCGACGTTCCTTGTGCTTTGATGGAAGATGAGGCCATTGATTCATTTTCGGTTGAATTTTTGTTGTTGAATAGCACAACTGATCCATGGTATGGAGATTTGATTATCTATCTCCAAACCCAAAGGTTCCAACTTGATATGTCCCATGACGATAGTCGTCGTATCTGTCACCACACAAAGTATTATCTCATTTTAAATGATACGTTGTATTAATGTGGTATTGACTCCATCCTTAGAATATGTCTTACACACACAGAGACTAAACAAGTTTTGAATGATTTCCACTCTGGAGCATGTGGCGGTCATCTTTCTGGGATGGCTACAGCCTAGAAAATCCTTCGCGCTAGGTATTTTTGGCCTTCGATCTTCAAAGATTGTCATGAGGTAGTTAATAAATTCCCACCCTGTCAACTGTTTTATCCTAAAAAGTGAACCCACCCTACTCCTTTAGACCCCATCATTGTTGTTGTCCCTTTCTCCAAATGGGGTATTGATTTCATGCATTGTAAGCCTACCTCAACCGGGGGGCATGGTTACATCATCGTAGCTGTCGATTACTTTATAAAATGGGCTAAGGAAATACCTACATATGCAGAGGATGGAAATATTGATGACCTCTTGTTGTTTAATCATGTTATATCTAGGTTTGGAGTCCCATAAGCCATAGTCATTGATCATTGATCCCATTTTTGTAACCAGATGGTGGTTGAGTTAAGTGCTAAGCTGGGTTTTCATCATCAAAACTAAACTCTTTATTATCCATAGGCTAATGTTCAAGTTGAGGCCATTAACAAAGTTTTGAAAACAATGTTGTGTAGGATAGTTGGAGATCACAAATCCAACTAGCATTTGACTATGTTCTCCGCATTGTGGGCTAATAGGACTTCGGTTAAACAACAACTGGTTTCACACCATTTTAGTTGGTTTATGGACTGGAAGTTGTCCTCCCTATCGAATGTCAAATCCCGTCGCTTAAAATTACAGTAGAACTTCTTGCAAACACTTCTGCCAAAGACGAACAATTTTTGTACTTAACAAACCTTGATGAAAATAGAAGAGATGTGGCCTTGTCTAACAAGGCACACAAAAAATGCATTAAGGCTCAGTACGACAAGTCTGTTCAACCTCGTGTCTTTAACAAAGGTGAAAGGGTCCTGAATTATGATCAGAGACATGACAAGCTAGGGAAGGGGAAGTTTGAATCCATGTGGTATGGTCCCTTTATCGTCAGTAAAAGTTTAGAGAAAGGGGCATACGAACTTGTAGACTACGATGGGATACCTTTCGGGCAACCTCGCAATGGGTTGTACCTGAAGAGGTACTATGCTTGAAGTTGTTTTGTGTGGTACCTTGTATATATGTATATTAAATGAATTTTGGCATTAGATGAAATTTCACCTCAAAATAGGCCTCCTAAAAAAATTAATAAAATAGTATTTAAAATAATAAAATAATATTTATTAATTTTGGAGGAAGAAAAGAAAAAACTATTTTTTGTTTGTATTTTCGACATATCTCCCCATGTTTTTACTCAAATTTTGATCGACAGAGCTCGCTATATGCGGAATTAAATTTTGCATTCAACGAGTACCCACTCGGCATACTTTTGATGGACCTTGCTACCCGAAAAATAAGAAATACCTGAAAAAACGTGATCATGATGTCATCATCACATTTTTTCAGGTATTTCTTGTTTTTCAGGTAGTTGGGTCCATCAAAAGTATGCCGAGTGGGTACTCGTTGGATGCAAAATTTAATTCCACATCCAGCGAGCTCTCCCAATCAAAATTTGAGTAAACAAATGGGGAGATATGTCAAAAATACAAACAAAAAAGTAGTTTTTTTATGATACCTATCCCCAAATTTATATTAAAAAAGTGTTTAAGACCTATATGGTATTTCAAATTTAAAGCAAATTCATTGGCTAACACATGATGACATGGAATTTGAGTTAAAGTTAAAAGGCTCATTTTGAGTTGAAATTTCCTCTAATGTGAGTTTTTAGTATTTCAATATGGTTTTGAGTATTTTGTCAATACTGTTTATAACAGGTTTTGTTTATGCAGATCAAATGGCTTTTTACAGTTTTGATGAAGGTGCTTTCCTTCATACCTTGAACCTCGCTTCATCTGCTTGGGTTTTGTATTCCTTGGCATATGACTTAGTCGGTTCAGGAGTGGTTTGTATTGGTTCGACTACCAATAACATCGCCAAGTATCAGGTAGTGATAGGTTTGTTAAATGAGGCTACATCTCGGGACATTCATGACTTGGTAGTATTCATGGACTCACAGCTATTGGTTTTCCATTTGAACCATGTTTATGCCATCAAAAACCCTATCCTTCTTCGTCTGTTTCAAAGAGTGCGTCTTTTATAAAGGCCATTTGAATCAATCACTTATAGGCATATTCCTAGATCTTATAACATGATTTTCAACTCATTGGGAAACTACATTTTAGATTGGTATGTTTCCCACTCCCCATTGGGCACTTGCCGGTAAGGGTAGATTAGGGTCCCCCCTGAATTTAGTGCCAGCATATGTGTATTCCTCCACCATGAGAAGTTGGTCATCCAACCAATGGAAGAACATGCTCCCATAGTTGACCTTGGCCCCACCGCCACCGGTGCAAGCCATGATCTCTACCCACCATAGCATGCGAGGGTCTCGTGCTCTCAACTCAGTAAAAGTCACCTGAGGTCTTATAAGGGGCACCCTCTCGAAGAAGAAGGTCTCCAAGATGGTGCCATATCCAAATTGTTTTAGCTCCCCTTGCTAACACTTAGTCAGCTAAACCTGGAACACACTTAGTAGAGCCTCGACCCAGTTATAAACCATAGGTGCCTTAGCCTCCAAGGTGTAAATAATATGGGCTTGGGAAGCATGGTGATCCCATTGTATCCCTGGAACCTATTGCATGGTAAAAATCACTGTCCAAAAAGGCGAATCCATCACCTCCTTGATTGGAATATTTTTCCCATACATCTGAGTGCCTGGAAAAAATGGTGGTCTATGAGTTCTTGTGTTGTGATGTCTCCTCCCCGAGGACACATCAGTGAGATATGCTCACCTCTCTTGGAAAATCTAGTAAGGAATTATATTGTTAGGATATTTAGACACTTAGGAGTTAGTTAAGATCAACTTGTGTAATATATCCGTTAGGTAAAAGTGTGTTTCTTTAGTATGCATTAGTATGCATTTGTAAATATTCTAATCCGACGGTCATGATATGTTCTAGACATAGAGTGATCCGATGGTTCAAATTCTCTTAGATCATACCTACCATTGATTCATGGCTTAACACCTGATTGGTCTATGATCTCTATTTAAAGAGCATAGAGTAGCTATTTGGCTGGGGCCGTGGATTGTTCCCCTCTCGAGGGTTTTAACCACATGAAAAACATTGGTGTGTTGATATGTGATCTATTTTTGTGAAGTGGTATCTGAAGGTGTTCGGTATTTTGGAAGTACCTTGTGTACCCGAACATGGTATCAAACCTTTTATCAAGAGCCGCTTTAGGTTTTGATCAAGATTTGGAACCGGTGTTGCTGAAACTTTGAAAGGGTTTCTGGTTTTGTATTTTCTATGCATTTTTTTCCTATAGGAGCTATTCCATTGCATCCGGAGCTCCATTTCCATTGGGAAATAGTTTGTGTTTCACCGAAAACCGTTTCCATTTGATCCAGAAACACCCATTTCGAAAAATCTAAAGGATTTACAAAAGTGACACTATTAGGAGTTCAGGAATGTGTCCTTAAGGGGGGATAGCTCCTAATAGTGTCACTTTTGTAAATCCTTCAATCCTATCCCAATTTGTTCTTAAGGGGGAATTTTAGGATATTTAGACACTTAGGAGTTAGTTAAGATCAACTTGTGTAATATATCCGTTAGGTAAAAGTGTGTTTCTTTAGTATGCATTAGTATGCATTTGTAAATATTCTAATCCGACGGTCATGATATGTTCTACACATAGAGTTATCGGATGGTTAAACTTCTCTTAGATCATACCTACCATTGATCCGTGGCTTAACACCCAATTGGTCTATGATCTCTATTTAAAGAGCATAGAGGGTCCTTGGCTAGTTGATCGATTATGAGAAGCTCATGTAACTTTCTTTCTTTTGCATAATAAATTGCTCCAAGTAGCTATTTGGCTAGGGCCATGGATTGTTTCCCTCTCAAGGGTTTTAACCATGTGACAAACATCGGTGTGTTGATCTGTGATCTGTTTGTGTGAAGCGGTATCTGAAGGTGTTCGGTCTTTTGGGAGTACCCTGTGTACCCAAACATATATATCCTCTACCTCCACTGTAAGAATATGAACACCCACCTCAAAGTATTATTGTTCAGGATTCCACATCCTCAAGATGAACTCCAATAGTCTCACATGAGAGTTCATACTTGAGACATAGAAAAATTTTAGGATCCCAAAACCCCATAACGAAGCTATAGAAGCCACGTCTTCCCCATCTTGAACATCATCGTCCTCATTTTTTCTTTCTTTCCATACCACCATTTTGACTGAAACAACCTACCGAAAACCAAAATTGAAGCATTAAGACACATTACCAATCTTTAAAAAAATTTCAAAAGCCCTATTTTGGCTAGGCCGTTCATCTTTTGGGAATGCTTTGTGGAACCGCGCCTTTCTCCTTGAGACAGAGCGATGCCACCTCCTATGCAGGTGTAAAATGCATAGTTCTCGATGGGCCCTGCCTTTCCCACAAAGGGAAAGCACATTACGCGGGTTATGATTTTTACCCTTAGGTAAAAATCACCAAAACTCCATAAACGATGCTTGGAAAAGAAAAAATCAACCATGAAAATTATTAGGATGGAAATAGCTCTTACCTGGAACACATGGATCAAAAATTGGATGGGTAATAGCTCCAGAATCTTCACCAAAAATCTGCACACATTTGCTCCAAGAATCTCTCCAAACCTGGTAAATAGTAAAATGAAATGTTTTTACTATTCCTTTGACTTTTATATGAGGATTTTTCATATAACTATAATTCCCTTTTCTATAGTTATGAAAGTCAATTTTATTATTATTTGGAAAGCTAATAGATTTTCGAAATTTTTTTGCAGGGATGAAAGTAAAAAACATTGACTATGTGTGAATTTGTTTTGGATTTTTCATACTTCTGTAAAATGGAAAAAGTCGTCAAGCACTAATTTCAAAATTTTGGTCATGCTCTTTAAACCACAGTACCAAAATTTCGAGTCAAATTTCTCTTCTTTTCAGACTCGTTAAACCCTCTCATCGCGAAAAGAAACCTTAATGGAGTATTCTTTGAACTCTTTTTGGACTCCTTAAATGTGAAAAGATTGTCCAATGAACTTGTCTTCTTCACACTCATAAAAGTACTTGAAGAGTCATCTTCCAAAGGTAGTTTACCCATTTTTCGGTTCGGATTGACTAGTTATGAAAAAGGAGTGCTCTAGGCAATCATGATTGTAAAAGTTCTCTCAGGCATTATTTATACTTTTTCAGGGCCTAGGGACTAAATTGTACGAAAAATGACCCTTTGGAGTCTTCTTTCGTTTTTGTTCAGACTCTATAAACATGAACGATACCAAGTTAAATTTCAATGCACCAGTGGAAAATGAGAGATTAGTGACCAAACTCTGCATATCAATGACCACTTTTGGTTTGGCGATCACTGGTGGCTAATTTATAGTATTTTATTACGCGACCAAAATTGGTCATTTTTATTTTGGTCATTTATAGCTTGTCAGTTGGTCATTAATTTGGTCATATATTTGAATCAATGACCAAATATATGACCACATTTATGACCAAATTAATGACCACATGACAAACTAGAATATGACCAAATTTGGTCGCGTAATAAAAGACCGTAAATTAGCCACCAAAACTGTTTTTTGGTCATTGATATGTGAATTTTGTTCGTTTTTTTGGTCATTTATATCTCATTGTTTGTTCATGTATCTCTCAATTTTGGTCATTTTATGTGCGAATTTTGGTCATTAATCTCATTTATTGGTCACTAATTTAGTCATTTTAGTCGTTTTATGTGTGGTTATTATATTTTAGTAGTTTTAATGGTGTCCATTATTAATCAATATACATTTTTAATATGATACTATATTTAATTTAAAAAAAGAATCATACATTATTTATCATCATCTAATACACATGTGAATTATGAAATGTCATGTTAATTAGTTAATTACAACACTTATAAATAATATAAAGTACAACCATATAAGTTTTAAACCGCACAAATTATATTATATGAAATGTCAACTATTACAATAAATATGAGTTTTATCAAAAACTATCTCCATGTAAATTTACATAAAAAATCTCGAGTACATCGATGACTTTTCAAAATATTACAATGGCTAAACCATCCCACTTGTACTTGGCTGCTAAGCCATACTTACACCTAGCGGCAGCTTCAAAACCATGCTTGGAAGCTTGAAACCCTCAGCAACAAGATATCCATACTCAATGGAAAATCCTAAGAAATAGGCTCTTCATACTCAATGGCCCACTTTCTGAGCTTTATATCTGCGCACGTGCTTCTATATCCGCACTGCACATGCTTTTGAACTTTCTAAGCTTTATGAACTTTATATCTGTGCACGTGCTTTGGTATCCACACTACAACAGCCTTGTTACAGAGAGAAACTTCCTATGGCTTGGGGTGTACCACAACAGACAACTTTGACACTACAAATCATTCTTTCCCAATATGCAAGAGAAACCAGACATCTAACACTAAGGGATACTGAATCGTACTTTGTTCTAGACGGTTGAAGTAGATCCCCATTGAGCATTTCCAATTCACGCTTGCATTAGCAATTTACTCTCAACAACAACAAACAAGACAAGCATGCTCTATAATAATGTATTAGACCTACTCTCACATATATATTCAACAATATATAAGAAATTAAATACAGGAATGGATTCAATATTCATCTTCAAATGCACATAATTGGATAGGAAAATATATTTTTATTAATAAAATCAAAGATTACAATAGTGACAACCTCCGTCGACACGTCTACGAACCAGAGAAATCTAGTCCTCCACCTGGGCCTCCACCACCTCAATCCTCCATCTCTTGATAGCAAGCTCAGAAGAAAAGGCAATCTTGGGAAGAACACAAAGTGCTCCAAAGGGACAAAGGGATGCCTACTCAAGTATATGCAAAATGAGGCAATAATGGACTATATTTTCTTTGCTCTTCAATTCCTCCTCTTCAATGTATCTAATGGGTTCCTTATATAACACTCCAAAAGGGTAATGGAGGGTCGAATCCGAGTGATCTCAAGGCATATGGAAGGCCAAGAGTCAGGATATTCAGACTCCTATGAGGAAAAATATGAAAGTATTTGGACTTATGCACACATCCCAATGTACATGGGTTTGAGGTTAAAAGTCACATGTACACGTGAGTATGGGTTTAAAAGTCATGTACAATAATTAAAATGTGTTTTTTATGGATGATATTGGAACATCAAATTATAATATAAGTCCATGGGGTCTAAAGAGTCTGCAGAGGGATAGGGAAGGCCATAAATATGTGACCAACCACATGTGGTAAAATTAACTATAAAAGATTCCCCATAATGTGTGAGGTTAGAGGGGTAACATGATGGCTGAAATACATCATAAAATCCATCCCTGAAGTGGATTAATGAATACCAGGGTGGAAGAACCATCCACTCATCAGTACAATACAATGATCAATCTCTGCATGTGACTACAAATACATATAGCAGTCCTAGATACATAAGAGTACAATGGCCATGAATAGGCATGATATACAAAATGTGACATGTGTGGTCATTGCCACATACAATATACAATAGATCAAAATCTCCAAAGTGGATGAAGATATACAACGGATCAAGATCTCCATAGTAGTTGAATATATACAATGGATCAAGATCTCCATAGTGGATGAAGATATCTGATATACACTGGAATCAAATCACGAGAGTTGATATCTCATGAACATTGGCATGATCAAGGAGGTAGCATATATGGAATGCCACCAAGCTAGAAGCTCTTCTACACGAACTGCTATGAGTACATGTCCTACTATGTGAATATATGTGTCAAGGTCGAACATAGTAGTACATCGTCTGATTACCGGTCATTGATGTATATCATTAATATATGTGAGATAACCCATCGATAAGGAAAATGGGAATCAAGGTACTGAGTGCAATCTAACAAGTGTGTATATATGTGTTGAAGTCAAACACTTGGAGGAATCCATCGATCAGGGGACATTGATGTATTCCCAAAACTATCGATGGCGAGAGAACCTACCATTGATGATTTTAAGTCTCAAGGAAATAAAATGAATCTAAACTCCTATTCCATAATAAATTATCTGAATTCGATGGAATGGAATTCACTAGAAGGAGGGAATTAAGGAATCCTCCATCAACCAACACGAGGTACTCAAAAATGTTGTATAATGTGGAAGAACTCGAACAAGATGTGAACGAACTAGTAACAATACTGGGAATGGCTGACATGCAAACTCAAGATAACTAAGGAATGGCCGACTCAGGCTTCAACTTCCTTTGAACAAGAGCAGAAAGGCGAATGGTGACTGAAGGTAGGCAGCATGGACTCAATATTCAAACTAGGGAATCTTTGTGAGACAAGAGGCATCAACAAAGGCTCGATAGGTACTGAAATCTTAATCAATTGATGGAGATAAACTCAAAGTAATGAGTACAGCACCTAAAGTCAAACTAATAACCCAACCGACGGATGTGATATACAGTGCTCTGTTCAAAAGCGAAACGACTCGACTGCTGCCAAAGATAACATCTTTTCCTATCCGACTTTTTGGTTTTTTTTATTTTTTTGGACTTTTTCAGATATTTTGAAAAATCTTGAAAAATATTAAAAGTTCTTTATAGTAAAAATATAGGAGGAGACGAGTGTCAGGGGACAAGAAAAATAGTTCCAAGCAATGGAACATGCCTATGCTCAATGCAAGGAGATATGTGCAGGATAACGAAACTTGGGGGAAGGTCTCCTCCCAGTAAAAGGGATGATCAAGCTACAAAGGATATGTAAAATGGCTCTGCTTGGCTAGACATGAGACAAGATCAGGGTATATGGCTGATAACTCAAAGTCAGGGAGCCGACATAAAGCTCAAGAAGGCAAGAAAAACTCATGAAAATAAAATTACAACTTGATATATACAAGGGAGTCCCAGGGAAATGGGCAGCATAAAGTTCAAGAGGAGTATAAATCTCTTGCTCAAATACATGGTGGGACTAAAAAGGACTCCAACAACCTAAAGGAGAAATGTCATCATGGGAAACAAATGCAAAAGAGGATATAACTAGGGCACCCATGTATAGGAAAGCTCTACCATTCAAATAATGCCACTTCTAACAACAGTAAGAAGGTTCTGTGACATCATGGAATGGGTTTGTACCTAAGGTTAAGATGAAATGGTCATAAGGTCATACAAAATGCATGTGGATGTGAAACCCTAACCTATATGCTAGTTTAGAGATGATACCTATAATAGGAATGAACAGATCAAAGACTCGGTCAAACCATGCTCAAAATGGGCTCCTACAACATCGTATTAGTCCAAATGGTCCAAATGGTCAGAAACGGTCAAAAACTATAGGAAGTGGGTAAAAATTTCAAAATTGTTCTATAAAATAGTGAAAAAATAAAAATTTCCATACCATTTTCAAAATTCACCTACCCTAGTGCTTTTGTATCTAGAATTTCAAGCGCTGATTCCGGGAGCATCGTCTGGAAAAATTACTTCACGTTTGTTCTAGGTAATTACTCATGCCCTCCTCTTTCACTTTCATGCATAAATTTTTAATTTTATTGGTCAATATTTTTATTTAGGCCATCCCAAATAATCTGTTTAGGCCCATGCTCAAATCAGGTATTTTTCCACATATAGGGTTGGGTATATGCGGAAAAGACCATGATACCCGCATACATATGCGACTGTTTCAAAACCAGTCCCAGATAGGGAAACAAACATGATTTTCAAGGGAAAACACTCATGAAACTTGGAAATGTTTGTGTAGGATGGTCCTATAATGGAGAGAGAGAGAGAACATGGTGATGTTGAATAGGTTGTGCAGGCTGATCTCATGGCTCAACAAGCACTGAGGGATTGTGGGTTATATAAGTTTTGGCGCCTTGGAAGCTTGAGGGATAAGCCAAGGATACTCCAGCTACTAGTGGATTACTATGATCCAGACTCTGAGACCTTTCAGTTGGATGGCATGTCATTCAGTATAGAAGTTGAGGATATATATTTTATCACAGGTTTGTCCCGTCGAGGGGATGTGGTGAACCTCCGATCCTGCGAGGCAAAGGGTGGGTTGACTATAGAGGAGTACATAGCTATGTATTTCCTTCCTGATATGGAGAAATTTGGGAGTCAAATCCCAACAAACTCAGTCCAGAACCTGGGGCTGAAATCCATACTATTGGCATTGGGCAGGATCGCAGGTTTAGCATCACTCCAGCAGGCCTCAAGGTCAATAATGTTCTATGTCATAGAGTGCACGTGACCGATTATATATGACTAGAGTACCTTGCTTCTAAGAAACTTGAAGCAATAAATGAGTGACTAGTGACTACAATATTGGCAGGGTACAAAACTTTGGGTTCAGTAGCATACTGAGTACATTTTTTCTGAGCGGGTGCCATGGCTAAGCCCTAGAGTTGACATTGATCCACATGGAGTTAGGGATCCGACTCAGCTACGCTGGGACAATGTCATGCAGAGAGTGGGGGGAGGAAGGGTGGCTAACCCCTATCCATTAGAATTATTTCTCTAGTGGTGAAGACAAATCGTTGCCATATATGACTATCTCTATGCAGGGATCAACTTCCGTGGAGATCTGGATATGCCCCTCCCACAAGGAGCAACATATGGAAACATAGGTAACGAACCCCAACTCAATTTTTTTTTGAATTATTAAATTTTTTTGTGTGTTTTTTGATATATGACATCAAAAGACATGTTTTTGGTGTGACAACATATAATGATACTCTGTCATGTACATGCAGATGTGCGAACACGACGGCCATATGGATTTCCTTTTCATCGATGGAGGGAAAGAGGTGATGAGATCATGCTTGTGGATGGGGAGTGAAAGCTCCAAACCATTCACACAAACTTCGTTTGCTTGACACAGAGGGTTCCCATGGTGCAAGTCGAGGACTTTCCTAAGGCCATGTAGCGCCAGGTGGTTGGAGTACCACGGGCATGGGCTCAATTATTTCTCCTACTAACTAGAGTCATGGTGTGCTACCATGATCAACACCCTCCTCCACCTCAGGTTTAGAGACCTGGGTGTATATTTTTTGTATGACTGCGTAGTATATTTTGGTGGCTCGAAATCCCCAATTTTGTATATGACACTTATGTATTATGATGTCACATTTTTTGGACTTAATGAAAATATTTATGATGATCGATTATTATTCTATTTACATATGTAAAATGTGTTTGTGAAATTATTTTATCATCTCTGAAACAAATTCCAATCTAGTACATAGTTAGCATATGAATCAACAACTTGACTAAAATTTCTTGTAATGTGAATGTATGTTATTCTCCCAAATTGTCGTCCTAGCAATCTTCCATGCAAGAATCTTCATAACAATGTCGGATACCTAACATGATAGAAACCATTAATTTGCAAGACCACTAACTGTGAATCAATATGCACCTCAAGAGAATGAACACCATGTGAAATGGCATCACACAATAACTCAATCGTGGCACTATATTCAACAAAATTCTTTGACGAAGGCCATAAACATATGCCTCCTGAAGACAACACTTGACCTGTAGGAGTATAAATCACCCAAGCAGTCGAATCTGAGTTTTGAGTGTGGCAGCTAGCACCATCAGTGAATCCTATGTAAACCAAAGACTCCATCGATTTCTGCCATATCAAACAAAAGCTAATCAACAAACTCGATCACCATAAGAAGACCAAACTATGGTATGCAAAATGTACAATAATATCCAAAAATCAGCCCTAGATGAATATCATGCATAGTATTTCTTAAGATAAAGCCCATTTCTAGGCTCCTCTAAGGTCGTCCCTTCATAATCGACCAACTCATATGTCCCTTTCTCTAAGACATGCTTGACCACGTAAGGACCATGCCACATCGGGTTAAACTTTCCTACCCCCAAGGGTTCCTTAGCTTGATCCCACAAAAGGACCAAGTCACCTTCACTAAACCTCCTAGGATGGATAGACTTATCATACTAGACCTTAACATGATGCTTTTTAACCTCAAGAGCCACTAAAGCATCTCAATGCTGCTCATCAAGCTTCTCCAAGTGGACCAGACATTATTCCAATGCGGAAGTCTATAGTAAAATCTCCATTGCTAGCTTCAAATAAGGGATTTCACATTCAACCAATAATACTGACTCCACCCCATGCATAAGATGATAGGGAGAAAAATCAATGGTAGTCTTGACCACGGTTCTATAGGACCAGAAAGCAGGATACAACATGATATGTTAATTAGTCTTACTTTGTGCAATGGTTCGTTGGAGAATGGATTTAAGTGACTTGTTCACTGCTTCAACCTATCCATTCACTTAAGGATAATAAGAAGAGGAATGCTCTTTCTTATACCCTAAATTTGAAGACAACTCTTCCATCATTTTGTTCTGAAAGTGCTTGCCATGTTCAGTGACAAGATCCCTCGAAATACCGAACCGAGTGATAATCTGGTTAAATACAAAATGCGCAGTTGTTTCACCGTCATATTTGATAGTGGACATATCCTCTTCCATTTTGTTAAGTAATCAACAACCACAATAATATGATGGTGCCCCCCAGCCAAATCTAGGATATAATCCATAAAATCGACCCCCCACTTGGTGAAGGGACCGACGGTGATAATGGGATGCAAAGGGGCAGGATGCAAGCACATATTCCATGCAAACACCTAGCAAGGGTGACAACTATTGACTGAATTGACGCAATATTTAAATATGGATGGACAAAAATAACCCACTCTCAGGATTTTTTGGGCTGTAGAAATCCTAGATAAATGACCACCACATGTCCCTCCATGGCAATCATTAAGCACGACCTCGGCCTCCTCATGAGTTAAGCAATGACATAAAATGTAATCAACCCCACAACGGTACAAAGTATCCTCCACTATGAGGTATTTCTTCGCTGTGTGACATAGTCGTTCATGCTCATCTCTCGAGAGGTGAGTAGGAACCTTCAATGTTTGCAAATAAACAATAATATCCCCACAACAAGGGTCTGGGATTGAGATAAGAAAGATATGCTCATCAACAAGAGAATCCTCATGACCCTCCCATTCATTCAAATTTGGAAAATCTGATATGAGCTCAGCAAATGTTAATGATTTCTTCGATTTTTCTGAAACAAACTCGAGTTCAAACTCTTGCAATATCACAATCCATTTATTATACTTTCCCCCAATCATCCTTCTGGTGAGGATGAATTGAAGTGGATTAATGTGAGCTATGACCAAATTTTGGCGAAGGAGGATGCAATGCCTCAAACGCTAAACGACATGGACGGTGGCTAAGGCTAGCTTCTCAACATGGGTATATCTAATTTCCGCATCAATAAGGTTTTGGCTAAGATAGTAGATGACATGCTCATGGATCTCCTCATCCTCTTGAACCAAGACCATACCAATCACCTCTTGAGATGCAGACACATAAATTAAGAAGTCACAGCTATAGTTTGGTGGACTAAGCATGGGGGCCGATGCCAGGGCTTTCTTCAAAGCATCAAAATACTCTTTGGCCCACTCATCCCAGTAAAAAGGGGTGTCTTTCTTCAACAAACGCATGAATCCTTTGGTCAAATTGGAAAAATTGACCACGAACCTTCACAAGAAGTTCACCATTCCTTGTAAACACTGAAGATGTCGAATGTTACATGGGGGTGACAATTGAATTATTACCTAAAAATTCAAGGGATTGACTCTAATGCCCTCCTTGGACATAATGAATCCTAGTAAATGACCAAGCTTCACACAAAATATGTACTTATGAGGATTTAACTGAATCTGATAATGATGACATATTTTGAAAACCAATCTCAAATGATAAGGATGATGCACCCTCAAGCAAGAGTGAACAACTAGATCATCTAAATACACTTCAATAATATTTTTAAGATCATGGAAGGTAAAGTTCATGGCCCATTGAAATGTGGCTCCGACATTTTTAAGGGCGAAGGGCATCTTCCGATATGAAAATTTTCCCCAGGGACAAATAAATGCAGTCTTATGTTGGTCCTCGGGTTTAATCTGTATCTGATTATATCCAAAAAATCCATCCATAAAGGAGAAAAACTCACTTCCTGCACAATCATCCAATATTTGATCAATTAATGGTGTAGGGAAATTTTCTTTAGTACAAGCTCGATTGAAATCACAGAAATCAGTGCATATTTGGATCGTTCCATGTTTCTTATCCATCGTAATGGGATTTGAAACCCACTCTATCAAGGGAATGAGATAGATGAAACCAGCTTTGAGCAACTTCTCTATCTCTAATTTAATAGAAGGCACTTTCCTAGGACTCACGGCATGCAAATGTTGTCGAACCGAATTTCCATCCGTATAGGTTTTGATTTCGTGTTCGACAATGTGAGGATCTATTCCTGACATCTCTTCGTACGACCAAGTGAAAACATTATGAAATTCCTTAAAAATATCAGTATACTCTTTAATCTCATTGGGGAAACAATCCGCCCCAATGTACACGTTCTCAATCTTACCAGGAACACAAGAAATATTAATAGGTATCGTTGGTGATAGGTTAGCTGTGTTCCCTTCAGCAATCTGACTAAGAGAGCTTAACGGGACCACGAGCCTACCAAATTTCTCTCTTATAATTGTCCTAAAGTCATCACACTCTAAACAATCAAGCTTAGGAAGGAAATATGATCTATGGTGCAACTCTCCCCAGGGTTGTTCTATCCCAGACATAGCCTCAAGAATAGCTTCATCCGACGTAAAAACATCATCAAGGAAGTCTTAAGAGTGAGATGACTCTAATGCCCAAGAAAGAAGCACATAAGGGTCCTCCTCCTCCATCCGTGAAGATGAAGTACTAGGCTATACAACATGATCAATATTATCTTGATATGCCACCAATTTTGTAGGAAATGACACGTCTGTCTTGACAGGTATTGAATTATCACTCGAAGTACTCGGTGAAAGAAGAATCCAAGGATCCTCCATATGAGAGGTGAGAAAGGAAACTGAATTCAATGACGTCGAATACTTACCAAGAATAGACCCAATTATAAGGACAGGTGCATGACAACTAAAGGTTCCCATGACAGAAGGATACATGCCCACACCCACATTATCAGTTGCCAGTTGAGAATGATCGATAATTGGGATAGAAGCTCCTCGTGATGCTTTTAAACATGGATTATGGAAATATTTTTTATCAATAGTAACGATCTTCCCATCCAAAGGAAAACAAACCACTTGGAATAGGGAAGAGGATATAGCTTGCATATTGTACATCCAGTTCCTACCCAGCAAAATATTTTATTCGAGGGGCGCATCAACCACCTCAACCTCGATCACAACAGTCTTCCCCCACAATTGGACCTTTAGGGAAAGAATTATACCATGCGGTCAAAATGATATTCCATCAAATGCAGTCAACATGTTTGTATATTTAGACAATGTGGGAGAACCTAATCCCTCCCAATAGGTCAAAGACATCACGAAAGAGGCAACACCTTCATCAATCACAGTGCGCTTGATGGTGTGGTTTAGACACTCTATGTGAATTATAAGAAAGACATAGTAATGCAAGAGAGGTTGGATTCCATGAGTTTCAAATTTGATCACAAAAGGAGAGCTATCATCACCAACCCCAAGAGCAGAAAACAAGTCCTTCCTTTGCAGAGGACAAGTCTGAAGCACTTCTAATGTAGACATTGCACAAGGAGTGTAGCCCAAATACTAGACAATTGAATAGTTCTGGGTGGCTCAAGCATTAGGATTGTTCCCCGAGCGCTTTAGGACTCCCTTAGGAATGTGAGGCGAAGATTCAGGCTTATATGTAGGCTTTTCAATTTACAAAGAGCTCTCATGTGGAGCAGGTTCTTTCCCAAGGTTTGTTTGTGATGTACCATATTCTTTCATACACATCACAAAATTCGTAGCTTTCACCATGTTGATGCAACCGTGGCCACTAGTGGCATCTGACGGGTTTTGAGTTCCACTAGATGCAAAACTAGGATCCAGGGTCCTCGAGTTCATATTTTTATTATTTGGTAAAGGATTTGTGAACACAACTGGGCCCTATGCCCTGAACTTTGAGGCATCTTCCATACAAGGGAACAAGTGAGTGAGGTGGTCATCCTTACACAACTTGCAAGGAAATTTTACCTTCTGCTTAGGCTTCTTTTCCCCTTCAGCATTATTTGCATTCTTTCCATTGTTATCATTATCATTCTTATTCCCACCCTTACGATTATTTTTTCCTTTCTTTTTATTCCTTCTAGGTTGCTGGTTACCTTTTGGGTTCGACGATTGCACTACAAGTACATCTACTGATTGGGAAGGAAGAGATGAAGTCCTAGCTTGTCCCAACATAGACTAGTTAAGCAATAATTGGCTCACTTGTTTCATAACCAAAACCGTAGGTTTGGTACTTGTGGATCTCTCAATACCATCGGCATGTGGCCCGGGTTTAAACTTGGGGTCAAAATTGGATTGTGGAGCATTAGGTATGATCTCATAAAGGAGCCTAGACTAAGCATAGATCAAGTCCAAATTATTGGCCCTAAAAATAGCTTGGTCCTCATTTTGAAATCCAGATGTAGAAACATCCTTCGCAATATAGGGTAACATCAACTTGAGGAACCATTTTAGGAGAAACTCTGGTGGTATAAAGGCTTTAATTAACCTCTTCCATCTACACCACTCTTGAATGTGATTCGAAATGTGGGTGGCTTTGTCTTGTCAAAATGTCAACAAGAGTTTGGTACTGGCGTCGTAATGCATAGGTAGCTGGAAGTGATCGATAAAGGTCATCTCTAGGTCATTAAACCAAGTATAACTCCCCTCAGGTAACTCTATATACCATGTTGCGGCAGGACCCGTGAGGGTGCATAGAAATAGTATCAAATGAATAGAATCATCGTTTAAGGAGTTCGAAGAGCACCAAAGATGGAAGGTCATGACATGCTCACCAGAATATTCACCAGAATTTCCTTCGAACTTTGGAATGTCTGAAGGAATTTTGGTAGGGATTGTTGGCCATGCCGAGTCATGAGATACATGATCATTTGTCAATCTCAACAAATCAGGTAGATTCAAAGTCACAAGGAAAGGGAACCTAGGTTGATCTATTTTCTTCCACTCTCCTTGATAGGATTGGTTTGCATAAGGCTAATTTCTATATACACCATTGCCTTGGCCAATGGGATAGTAAACTCCTCCCATTTGACCCATAAAGGGCTGCATGGAAGCATTTTAATTTGGAATACCGTGAGACTGGGGTACTACAAATCCATAATTAGGAGACTGGTACACGAGTTGATACCTGAATCCATAAGGTGGATATTTTTGTTCGTAAGAAGGTCCATAAGAGGTTCCATAAGCTGGACCATGAGATGGTCCATGGGAAGGCCCATAAGATGGTCCATAGGAAGATACAGGTCCTGCTGACACATAAGGAGGCACATAGTCTTGTGACACTGTTGTACAGGACAATACACTCTTGTAACCTATGGTCTGGGGTTACCAACTTACTATTAGACGTGCATACAATCAAATTTTACAAAAATTGAAATGAGAATAGGAAGATAGTTTCACTTACCCTGTTTATGACGGTTGATCCAATCTTGGTATTCTCTCGCTTCAACCTTCTCCAAAGCTTCTAGGGCTACTTCTCTTCACCTACAAAGAGCCAATTATTCAAGAAATATCTCATACATATATATAACAGAGGTTAGATGAAAAATATATTAATAATATAAATGCCATTATTCATTAACCAATATATATGAGAAAAGCACAATACACAGATTGGAAGAAGAATTATCTTTATTAACAAACAGTGAATAGGTGAGAATACAACCCAGCTTCTGACACAAGGACTCCTCTGCAACTGAGGACTCTGAGTTCTGCTGCTCCAAGACTCTGAATATATACCACCAGCATAACTTTTCTCTTCCAAAATTGATTGATTAGCCCCATCCCAAGGCCTCTATTTATACATTGGTAAATAGAGAGGTTTCAAAGGTTAGGATGGTTGAGACAGTTGGGATAGTTATGGATTAAAGCCCAACTATTCTCATATAATCACGATTTACATTTTTTAATGTCGAATTAAGGTACACACGAGTATTGATATAGGCAAGGTGCTCATGACATGCATTTTGCTCAAAGGAAACTCGCGTATGCAAGTTACACGCGGGTTGCAATGCACATAGTAGCATATGAAACACGAGTTGCAATGCACATAGTTGTGTGTGCAATCCAAAACTTAGAATAAAAATATATCAGGCTGGTCTGGAGATCATGCATCAAATTTCATGCACATCTATAGTGATTTGGCCACTTCAATCCTAATTGTCCTTTTGTGTATCTACATAATGAATATCAACACTTGGACGGAGAAGTGCCATTTTGCTTTATAACAGATGCCCGTTAATGTGTGAGTTCATAGGGAAGTGATTGCTGAAATTAAATTACAATATTTATCTTGGCAAAATCAGAAATCCAAGAAAGTAGAGGAAGTACCTGAAACAAATACATATCAATGTCATATAAAAAATCATATCTTAGGATGCCATGTTCAATATACTGGAACACTAGCTCCTTTACAATATTTGATTACATCATATGATATGGGTACAAGACCGTGTATATTACAAAGGTGGATTGAAGCCACAATATACAATGATGAGTCTTCAAAATCTAGAAGCTATGTAACTGATCATAGTCCCGTGCAGCTTAGGTTATAAATGTGAACCTAAGGTCTTCATCAAAATCCAAAGGAACCAGTACAATACTTACCAAGTGAATAGATGTGTTTGAAGTCGAACATGGAAAGAACACAACAGATTGTTAATCAATAGGTGAAACTGACAAATTGAAGCAAAGGAGTTCACCAATAATGATAGTGAAACCTAAGGTACCATCTTCAAAACTCTAGGTCTTCATCTTCAGGAAGTACTGATGAGAAACCATATTGTGATAAGGAAGGAAATAGATCCTCCAACGGATCACAAGAGTGACTAGGAACTGGATACAGGAAGGTAGACACAAATGATACTCATATAAGATAATGATGGAATCAGGATAATAATCAGATGCAGGGATAAATCCTTGAACAGTGAGCACGACACAGAGATGACCCAAGGAAGCATTTAACTTTGTAGAGAGGACAACTAAACTTATTTGTCATGTAGGATACATGATCAGATTCCCCACGTATAAAGGACAAGTGGAAGAGTAAGAAACTTGAAGTAATAGCTGAGCTAAAAGTGTACAATGAGACATGAGTATCAAAAATTTTAGAGAGTTCTATGTTCAAGGAGGACATCCTACTACTATTTGTAACCAAAAAGAATACTTCTTCCTTATCTTTCCTGTTAAATTTTAACGAGTCCAAGAAATTCAACTCGAGTCTCTCTTCATTTTTTACAAGCTTAAAGAGGGGAGAGAATAATGCTTGATAATGTCACTAATTCGTGGATTTTATGAGCCCGTACTAGTACATGCTCCTTGGTATTTTCATGTTTAGAGAGTCTGAAAACTCTGAAGAAGAATCCAAAGGGGGGTGTTTTTTCATCCAATTTAGTCTCATGAGGCCGAAAAAGTATAAAACATACCACAGAAGAACTCTCTTAGCTTCCGAAGAAGTAAGGTACTTATTCAGGGAGGTCCGAAAAAGGTTAAATTACCACCTACCCAATGCTCCTTGAAAAGAAGCTTATAGCTTGAGTTTTATGAGTGTGAAGGAAAGCAAGATCACTCAGAAAGATCCATTTGGTTACGAGAAATGGGGCTTACAACATTACAATCGATGCTTTGTTCTTTAGTGTTTAACGAGCATGAAAAATACATAAAGTACACTCGAAATATTTTTCATGTTTACGTCCAAAGCATGTAAAAGAGAAAACTAAGATCATACCAGGTGCTCCTTTTCTGTAAGTTTAGTCCCTCAGGTCCAAAAAAGTGATAAATCTACACTTGAGAATACTCTTCTCAATTCCGTAGAAAAGAGTGTTCCTTTCTCATGTTATTCTACATGGTCGAAGAAAGTGATAACCTACCACCAATGTGAATGCCCATTCACATATTCTTAAAGAACCTAAATGGACAAGTTTACTCGATAGTCAAGTCTATTTTGAGGAGTTAGACCTGGGCCTAAAGAAACTCTATAAGGGAGGGGATCCTTATAAAGGGTTTAGCTTGTAAAAAGAGACCAAAATGAAGCTCTATTTGGTGTGAAAAATAGCTAAGAAGGCTCCCATAAACCTACGACAAATGTGGCATGAGTACCAAAGGACAATCAATGTGTTCTAATATAGGGTACTCATGGAGGGAAGGCCCTATCCACGGAAGGAAAAATGTATATACAAGGTAATAATGGTTAAAAACCATAGTACGTGGTCAAAGTAATGATCCTAGGGATAAAACAGATTAGGTATAAATGCAAGAATGCATATAAATTGTTGATGTATTTGTAACTTCGGAATGTATTCATCTATGTATTTTATGTATTGTAACCTGATGTTTATTTCAGGATGTATCTATTATGTAATTGATTCATGTTTTCATGCCCCAATGTTTTGATCTGGAGGATCTATAATGTAAACAAGTCATGTCAAGTCATGGTGGGTAACCCTCCAATTGTCTAAGGGTTAAAGTCCCCGCAATTCCAGGGCACTAGGGTTATTAGACTCTCCTAGTAGAGGTTGGCCCTGGTATGGTTTTAGTCATGCCAGGATTAGTATAAATAGAGAGCTAGAGTCTCTATTTGATACACAACTTATACACACTCAAGTGTATCGCATAGTTGAGGAAGGAGAAGACACTGGGGCTAGACAAGAAGAGTGCATCTTACTGTTTTGGGGTTTTACCTTTTGTGTTGATTCTATCTCTGAGGAAGTTGCGGGGTTTTCTCCTTTATGGTTTCCCCAAGGAAAAACACTGTGTTCATTGTCTCTTGTGTTTGATTGTTGTACTTGTTATTCTCTCAGTTAAAGATCCTAATAATTCTAGCTTAATGTTGAAAAACTAACATAAATGACCAAAATGCTATCCTATATGAGTGAATAAACACTTTAAGTGACCTTGCACCTGTTTCATTAGGAAAAGATGACATGGCATTAGTTTGATTATAATATAATTTAGAACTATAGGTTAAAAAAACCACAATTTGAAATTATTTCTATATATAGTCTAAAAATAGAAATCAAACATACCATTTCATATTTTTACCCAATTAGGAAATTTTTACCTCTGACTTCAATTGCTCGGTGTGGACAAACCAGTGGACGATTTTCGAATCTGCAAGTGCCAGGTAAGCTAGCTCTTCATTCTCTTCCATTTTAACCATTCACATTTTCAATTTTATGCAAATTTGGATGGTTTAAGCATGTATTAAGGGGGTCACATTGTACATGCGGGTAGGCGACTTACACAGTCGCATACACACGTTTTATATGCAACTTGCCTGAAAGAAACCCGCATCTCATACGCGACCTATATAAAATACAGTCACATGTACTGCACGACATAGGAAAAAGCAAGTTATGGCCAAAATCAAAATTTTCTGATGAAATTTTATGTTAGATAATGACTTCATGGGTAGGTTAAAACATGGTGTTGGAGTGGAGGGAGAGGGAACATGAAGATATGGACCGTGAGGCACTCCAAAATGCCCCCACTCTACAAGATTTGCGGAAAAGTGGGTTGTTAAAGTTCTTTTGCACTTCACCTATGCGGGCCAATGTCCATTTTCTAGAGTTTTTGATTGGCTACTGGGATCATGACCTTGGGGCCTTTGACCTTCAAGGTGAAATTCTTGAAGTGGCACTAGAAGACATATACTTCATAACGGGTTTTTATAGACAGGGAACACCTGTCAACCTTGAGGGTACTGACAAGGGAGGTGACCCCATGAGTGTTCAGGATTACATAAACACTTACTACACACCAGGTAGTATGAAAAATGGATCATGCATCCTTATTGTACATATTAGTAACTTTCTGTTGCAAGTGCTAGTAAGGACTATAGTGAGGGTTGCAGGATCATCATCACTCCATCTTGCTACTCGGAACCAGATGAGGATTGTTGTAGAGTGTCTACAAGGGACTATGTTTAACTGGTGCTCAGGAATAATCCTGATAATGAAAAAAAAACTCTCTGACTGCAAGCATTAGAGGAAATTTGGGGTTTAAAATGGGCCTTATAAGAAAACGTGCCAAAATAAGTTTTTGTGAGTTGGAATTCAAGAACCAATAGAATTTCAATAAAATAAGTCAACCATAATGGTTGAATTGACATATTTGTCATTAAAAAAAACTACTTTTTTGTTCGTATTTTCGACATATCTCATTGTGTTTTTACTCAAATTTCGATCGGAAGAGCTCGTTGGATGCGGAATCAAATGTGATGATGACATCATCATCACGTTTTTTCAGGTATTTCTTGTTTTTGGGGTAGCAAGGTCCATCCAAAGTATGCAGTGTGGGTACTCATTGGATGCAGAATCAAATTCCACATCCAATGAGCTCTCCCAATCAAAATTTGAGTAAAAACACAGGGAGATATGTCGAAAATATGAACACAAAAAGTAGTTTTTTTCTTTCTTCATCCAAAATTAATCAATATTATTTTATTATTTTAACTATTATTTTATTATTTTCCTTAGGAGGCCCATTTTAGACCCCAAAATTCCTCTAATGAGTGGCCGACAGAAGAAATTTGGGTATTCTAGTGTATTGGTAGCCTTCTTCGAGAGAGAGTTCCCACAATCAGACCTGTGGTACCACTTCCAGCCTTCTCTCCTCGTCAGCCTAGACTGACTAGGTGGGGAGATATTTTCGTCCACCAAGGAAGTGGTGGTTTAGTTAAGAGTGTGTATGATGATGACTTCTACCTAAGGTGGGGGTGGAAGCTTCCAGCACTAGAGTATTTTCCATATGTTGGTTTGGACTTTCGAGGTGACAATCACCTTGTCCTCCCTCTTGGAGGAGTATGGGGAGCATTAGGTATTTTGGTTTTTTTAATTTTCTATGACTATTTGTCATAAAGATATATACATATGTATAAGAGTTTTTAATCCATTTGATGTTTGAAAATGCAGATATTGGACCTATCGTCCCTGAAGGACATCCTAGGATGTATGTACGATCAATGGCAGGAGAAGATCAGGTTTTGATGACAATACTTGAGGGGATGCTGGCCAGGCTTACCCATAAGGTCCTGACCATTCTTAATGAGTAGATCCCTGTCATCATGCAGGAATTTGTTGTTGGTATTCCATCTATCTGGATACGCCTTATGAGAAGGGTAGCTAGGGCTGTACTTGTCTACATATAGGTCGTTGAGGCAGCTGCAGCTGAAGAATCTAAGGAGGCTCACGATCAGGGTGACCAAGGAGATAAATTTGATTAGGGTGGTCAAGATTAGTTCTACGGGCATTTTATGGATTGCGATCCACTTTTTGTATATTTTTGTATATTTATACAGTTATGAATGGATCTAAGGATAAAGAACTCGACCTATCTATATAGAAATATATTCACGCACACACACACACACACACACACACACACACACACATATATATTGTTGGTTTATTTACATGTATGTACAATGTATTTGTTATGTATTTATATAAAATGTGTGTTAAGTGCCAATCTAAGATATAATTCACATATGCACCAGTGAATGAATTTTGATTTCTTGGAATATGATTAAATGTAATAAAATCAAAATTTATTTCCAATAACATAACTTACAAAAACTGACGTAATAAAATAGGGATTTGCACCTAATAAGATCGATTGAGCTGGGAAACCATCAGTTGAGAGTCAAGTCTAACTTATAACTGGGTGATTCCACGTGACAAGGAATCCCATAAAAGCTCAATGACGGCCCTGTATTTTGCCACATTATTGGTAGCAAGACCTAGGAAAGCACCTCCAGAGACAACTAGTTGTCCTGAGGGTGAGTAAATAACCCATGCGGCTGAAGCTAGGTTGCAAGTGTGATGACTAGCGCCATCTGTAAAACCTACAAACCACTCAGAATAAATCTATAACAACCAACAGATGATATAAGAATGCAAACCAGATAGCTATTATACATAAAGTTACATACAATAAAAATACAAGAAAAAGTGCTAATCCTAAGCATATTACTTCTTCAGGTAGATCCCTTCTAGTCTCAGGTAGCTTATTCCCTTCGAAATCAGTTAATTCATATGCCCCTTTATTCAAAACGTTTGACATGAATAGACCTAAATTTCCCTGCCCCCAGGGGTTCTTTGTCCTGGTCCTAGAGCAAGACAAGTTCCCCTTCAGAAAAAATCCTAGGTTTGACCAATTTATCATATTGATTTTTCACCCTATTTTTATTATCCTTGTTTGTAGCCAGTGCATCTCTACGCTGTTCATCTAGATGTTCTAAATGTAGAAAACATTCTTCCAGTTCAGTCGTGTCAAGTAACAGATGAATGGAAATTTTTAAAGATGGGATTTCACATTCAGCCGGGGTTACTGCTTCCACCCCGTGAACGAGTTGGAAAGGTGAGCACCCCATGGTAGTTTTCGCATTGGTTCAATAATCCCAAAGTGTAGGATACAACATGATGTGCCAATGTGATTAGGATGCATTGATAGTATGCTTGAGAATAGTCTTTAAGGTCTTATTGACTGCCTCAACTTGACCATTTTCTTGCGGGTAGAAATAAGACGAATGTTCTTTTTTAAACCCTAGCATAGTAGCCAATTTAGTCATCATGTTGTTTTGGAAATGACTGCCATGGTCAGTGACAATCTCTTTAGGAATACCGAAACATGTGATAATCTTGTTGAAAATGAGAAAAGTTGCAGTTTCTTCGCCAGCCCTAAAGGTGCGAATTTCATCTTCCCACTTTGTAAAGTAATCTACAACTACAATGATGCATTTGTGCCCCCTAGATGAAAATGGGTTGCACGTCATGCAATCTATCCCCCACTTGGTGAAGGGGCCCACTGTGATGATGGGAAATAATGGAGTAGGATGCAACCGCATATTTCTGGTTTAAAGATGACAAGGATGGTAGTGCTTCACGGTTTCCACACAATATTTAAAGATCGTGGGCCATAAATAATAGGCACACAAAATCTTCTGGGTCATAGCTAACCCAGATAAATGACCCCAACATGCTCCACTATGGGCATCGTTTAGGAAAATCTCAGCCTCTTCATGGGTGAGGCACCGACACAAAATAGATTCTACCCCTCCACGGTATAAAGTATCCCTAATGATGAGGTAGTTTTTTGCATGTGAGAGTAATTTGCGTCATTCTTCCCATGAAAAGGTTGCAGGACACTTCAGAGTCTGGAGATAGATAAGTATATCTCCATACCAAGGGTCAGAGGTGGAAATTAAGAAAATGTGCTCATCTAGGAATGAGTCTTCTTCAATTTCTACATCTTATTCAATTGGAAATTCTACAATAAGCTCTGTAAAAACTAAGGATTTTTTCGATTTGGCGGATTGAAAATCCAAGTCAAACTCCTATAGAATGACTATCCATTTGTCAAATTTTCCTCCAACTATGCGTCGAGACAAGACATATTGGAAAGGATTGACATCTACCACTACTATCATAGTCCTCAATAAGATGTAGTGACGTAACCTCTGAACAGCATACACAACTGCTAAATCCAACTTTTCAACATGGGAGTACCTAAGTTCAGGGCCATCTAAAGCATGGCTAAGATAATAGACGACATGCTCTTGGAGCTTATCATCCTCTTGGACTAGCACTACCCCAATGGTCGACTCAAATCTGGCCAAATATAATATAAAATCATGAGAGTAATCTGGAGGACGCAGTAAAGGGGCCGGCAACAAATCTTTCTGTAATGCCTCAAATGCAAGTTGTTCAGTTTCATCTCATACAAATGGGGTGTCCTGCTTCAACAGGCACATGAAACCTTTGGTGATCTTAGCATAATTCATGATAAAACATCAAATAAAGTTAGACTTTCCTTGCAGGCTCTGAAATTTCCTGATGGAACGAGGAGGAGCAAGATTTACAATGGCCTCACTTTTCAGAGGCTCCACCTAAATACCTTTGTTAAAAACTATGAACCCAAGAAACCTACCTGACTCGACACAAAAAATACACTTGTTTGGATTCAAGCATATTTTGTAATACCTGCATTGTTCAAAGATTAAACGCAAGTAATGTGGATGATCAATCCTCTTACGAGAATGCACCGGCAGATCATCTGGCAGGGTTCGACAATAGACTTGATGTCATGGAAGGAAAAATTCATTTCCCGCTGAAAGGTAGCCCCTACATTTTTCAATCCAAGAGGCATTTTCTTGTACGCAAATGTACCCCAATAATAGATTAAATTCA
Source organism: Pseudotsuga menziesii (assembly GCA_001517045.1). NCBI lineage: Eukaryota > Viridiplantae > Streptophyta > Pinopsida > Pinales > Pinaceae > Pseudotsuga > Pseudotsuga menziesii. The sequence goes on along the minus strand of LPNX010488737.1, from coordinate 204,302 downwards.
TTTTATGTTTGTCTTCCGACTTGATTTGAATCTAATTATACCCGGAAAAACCATCCATAAATGAAAAAACCTCACTCCCCACACAAGCGTCAATGATTTGATGTATGAATTGTGTGGGGTAGTTATCCTTAGGACAAGATTTGTTTACATCACAAAAGTAGGTACATACACGTATCCTCCCTTGCTTTTTATTAACCAGAACAAGATTGGATATCGATTCCGTCAAAGCTATCGAGTAAATAAAACTAGTTTTCAATAGTTTTCAACTTCAACCTTAACAACTACCTCTTTACGCGGGTTGACAGGTCTAATTTTTTGTCGAACGGGTTTGGCATCAGGATAGGTTCAAATTTCATGTTCAACTATCCATGGATCTATGCCTGGAATCTCCTCATACAACCAGGAAAACACATCGTGAAACTCTTTAAGTAAGGCCATATAGATATAAATCTCCCCCGGAGAGCAGTTTGCACCAATATATACATTTTCCACAATGTTGGTGTTTGCAGAGATGTTGATAGCGATAGTAATGGAAATGTTTTCCATATTCCCCTCAGCAAAGATTCCCTCCATTGGTAAGGGATTGATTGGTATATCAACATCACCTGCGAGTCTCACATGGAACTCTTGATTTTCAATCCTGCTTAACTCTGGAAGAAAGTAGGATCTATGATGAATATCTTTGCAGATCTTATCTCACCCACTCATAGCTTCCAAAATGGCTTCATCTGAAGGAAAACCCATGTCTAAGAAATCGTCAGTATACAAACAGTTCTCTAACTAAGCAGGAAGATAGGCTTCTTCCAACTCCTTTGAGACTATAAGAGGAATCAAAATGGGGTCAGCAGTGGTGTTAATGATAGCTTGATAAGATACTTCCACTTCCTATAAGGGCACTTCAGGTTCATAATGGGAAGGAAGAACCCAAAGATGCTTTCTATTGGCAACCGTTGTGATAGACTTCCCTACACTTGTAGAACCTAAGTAATTTATCAGGGTTGAAATATCAAATATTCCCATTAATAATAAATACTTTCTAGACCCTAAGCTCTCTGAAACAGGTTTGACTTGATCAACCAATGGCACGGTGGACTCATTAGTTTCCATATGTTCCTTCCGAGTGAAACTGAGTTGGTCTACAGTAACCATCTTCCCTTTCTATGGAAACACTACCACTCCAAGAACGGCTGATGCAATTGCACACATAGCATAATTCCAACTTCTCCCTAGAAGCAAGTTATAATCCAATGGTGCATCAGTTCCCTATAATTCAACATACACTTCCTTCCCCACCAACTTAATCTCAAAAGCTAGTAGGATACCATGTGAACGAAATGACCTTTCGGTGAAAGCAGTAAGTAGGGTGTTCGATGGAACTAGCTCTGGAAATCCAAGAGCCTTCCAGCAGAACAAGGACATGACACATGTGGAAGAACCTTCATCAACAACTGACCTTCCAATGGTTTTTCCACCATGGATGACATCTATTGACAAAGACACATCATACGGTAAGCGAATTTTGACATCAGACAAATTAAAATTCGCCATAAGGCTCGATGAATCCATACTACCTAAGGCTGCTAAGAGTGCATATTGTTGGGTGGGGCAACTCTATAGCACCTCTAAAGATGACATAACACAAGGGGTTTGGGATAAATCTTCAACTACAGAGTAATTGGCCGCAGCTCTAGCATTAGGATTGTGCAATGCTTTCTTGAAGACACCTTTCGGTATCTTAGGCATAGGTTCGGCAGGTTTCTCAATTATGAGAGGGTTAGAAGTTTCACCTATAGACTTACCCTTCTTAGGAGCCTCTGTCTCATAGTTCTTGTTTCTAGTCTAGAGTAATGTCTCAGATAGAACCATGTTGATATAATTTTGGTTAGGGGCATTAGCAGTGCCCCTTGCTAAGTTAGAAACTGAAGCTACATTCTGTCATTGGGAAAACGAATCCTTTAGGACAACCGGTTGTTGATTTTTGAGCAGCTTCTGAGCTTGATCTATAAGAGGGCATTGATGGGTCAGGTGATCTTCTTGTCACAACTTACAAGGAAATTTCACCTTCTTCTTCTCTTTTCTTCCCCCATTAGCATTATTTGTGGGTTTTGGATTGTTTTTGTTTCCCTCGCCTTTCTTCTCTTTTTCTTTTAGCGACATGGCTGTTGATTTCCCTTTTGGGAAGATTGAGAAAAAACCTTTGTGTTTTGGGATGAGGGGGCAGCCTTTTCTTCCTCCACTATAGACTATTTAATAGACAACTCATGGAGTTTTTTTTCAAAATATTCTACTGTGGGAGATTTAACTGAACCAACCACGCCTTCAGAATGGGGTCTAGGCTTAGGTTTCTCGACACTGTGTGTTGGCCGTGGTGCATCAGGGATGATTTCATATAGAATCCCATACTGAGAGTATATCAAATCTAACTGTTGTGTCTTGAGGATAGCCTCTTCCTCATTAGTTACTCCTGAAGTGGATACATCCTTAGATATATACGAAAATAGGGATTCAAGGAACCATTCTAACAAAACCTCGAGAGGGATAGTGGCCCTAATGAGCCTCTTTTTCCTTCACTACTCTTGGATATATTTCGAAATGTGAGTGGATTTGTGTTGTCAAAAGGTGGACAATAAGTATGTGCTGGCATAATACCGGACAGGAAGTTGGAAATGGTTAAGGAACACATTAGCTAAGTCCCAAAAACTATCGAACGCAATAGAGGGAAATTCAATGTACCACTTTGCTACGGCACTAGTCAGAGTTATTTGGAACAATATCAACCGAACGGTGTCATCATTTAGCGAGTTGGTAGAGCACCACAAATGAAAGGTGGAGATATAAGCCCCTAGGTCTTCACCAACTTTGCCTTCAAATTTTGGAATATCCGAGGGTAACTTGGTAGGGACAGGTGGCCAGGTGGCATCATGTTTTACTGGGTCATTCATTAACTTGGACAAATCTGGCAAGTTTAAAGCTACCAAGAAAGAAAGTTTGGGCCTAATCAGAGCCTGAAAAGTATGAGCTTGGGAAGTAGAAGGACTTGCCCCCTGGTTCCCAAATGTAAAGGTAGGGTTTCCCCCAACTACCGGTTGCGAAGTGGTCAAACTATTTTGAAAAGGATTCCACCCATAATCCATTGGATTACTCATGTGTGGTGTAGTTTATGTGGTTTGAGCCGCTCCATTTGAATCTGGAGTCTGAAAAACAAAAGCGGGTATTCCTCCACTAAAAACTGATAAGGGAGAGCTTGTAAAAGGAGTAGAAACCGGCATTTGGAAACCTTGACCATAAGAGTTAGTGTTTTAAAACTGCACCCCCACATATGTAGGTCTAGGGTCTACATATGGATTGGATGGGAGAATGTGCCCCCCATTCCATGGGAAACTGTGGACAAATGAAGAGGATCTAATAGGACCACTTTGAGAAGTGTATGCAAAAGAGGGTGAAGCAAAAGGCGCATTGGGAATGCTAGTGACCACCCCACCAGAAGTGCCTACTACATTTATGGAAGTTGATGGTTGAACCACCCAACTAGCTGGAGTTAAGGGAGTAGCAGGTATATTTGTTCTAGGAGTACCAACCAGGGGAGGTGGCACTCCTTCAGCCAGAATAGCTGAGATGGGGGTAGATGGACTCTCTCCTGCACTAGCCATAATTCTTCTCATAGAAACACAAATCGCAGGTGAATTAAATGGATGAACTTGGACGATCATAGGATCGTTTAAGTCAGTAAGAGGTGAATTAAAGTTTCTTGAAAACTCATCAGCCTGCAATTCTTCTATCTCTATTGTGGTTGTATCAACCTGGTTTGTCCTAAGTTTTGTTTCACCTAGAACTTCACTAATTCCTACCAGTTCAAAAGAACCATTTGTTTCTAATGTCCACCTTTCAGGGGGAGATGGAGGCTCTAATGTAATAAACAGAGTAAGGTTTTTCATCCTTCTAGACCTCCTGAGAGGTTGGTCCTCCACGATTCAAAATTGACTCTTCACACACCCTAAGGTCGGCTAAACACAAACAAACCACACAATAATCACTACAAACTTTCCTAAATCAAAAACATACACAAAGGGTATAAGATATGCTTTCCAGAAGAAAGCTAAGAGAAATTTACTTGGTGTCCCTGTAGATGTTCTTAGGCACAACCGGAGGAATCACCCACCACCCTCCTACACCTTCTACTGGGGTTACCTTCCAAGCTCGTCCAAGGTCAACTAGAAATAGTCTTCCAATGTACCTATGTATTAACCCTAGATGTTAAAGAGACTAAAGGCTACTGCAACTATACTAACAGTCTAGGGGGACAGTCACAAGCCTATTTTGTACGCATGGGAAGGGTAGCAAATCCCAAAACATTTTCAACACTGGCATCGCATGGGGCCTAAAGGGTGGTATTGAAAGAAGTCCCCAGATGCACAAAAACCTTGGTATATGCTTTGACAAGGAATTAGAGGGTTATCTCCTTAATCCAAGCCTCCACGCGACCTCATGCTTAACTCCTATTTGATATGAGCTTCCCAGATACAATCAACTTAGAAGAGGGTTTACCTATTGATTGGCCAACTATGTCTGAATTTAAACACTTGTGGAGAGTTGAAACTCCCTATTCAACAAGTCTAGCCTAATCTAGTTGGTGTATGAGCCTATAAAACAAAACTTACTAATATTTTTAAATTATATTTTTCATTTTAAAAGGTTGTTTTAAGTTAGAGGTAAATGGCATGAAATATTATGGTGTTATAGACTCAATAAGAAAAAGTAAAATGACGTGTAAAGCAAATTCCAAAGTAAATTGCAACTACTTAAACCAAATTTATTTTCTCTTTTATAAATATAAGCTAATGAAATTAAAACTAAATGCAAGAAAAACTAAGACTTATTTTTATAATTTTTGAAATTTTATTTGAAAAATACTGAAAAAGAAAACAACTAAATGCAACTAAATGAAAAAATATAAAATGTTTTTCTTCACTTTTTCAAATTCTTCAAAAACTATAATGCAACTAAATGTAAATTTTGAGCAAGTTTGAATAATCAGAGCATATAAAAAGTGAAATGAGTTATAAAGGACCCAAATTGACCTATTTCAACCAATCAGGAAGAAGACTTGGAAAAAACCTAACTTGGAGAAACTATTGAACCCAAAACGTCCACTAGATTCACAAAAGAACAAGTGAAAAACTGACACCACAAAATGTAGTACATAGTATAAAGTATATAAATCCCTGATCACTGACCTAGACACAAGCAATGAACTTATAAACCAAGTAGGAGGACCACCTTCAAATCGCAAGATGAAATAGATTAAAACAAAAGGCTCAAAGGCTTGAAAAACAAGCAAATGGTGTGACACACAAGACTTCAAAGTCACAGAGTCATCCCAAAAGCAGAAGACTTCCAAACAACTAAAAATCCAAAGAGACATGGACAAGAAAACCCTATCCAACTTTTAGGCTTCTACAAGAAACACGCAATTGTGTACACAGGGAAACCACGTACGACATGCAACTTTCTTATAGAGAAACCCGCGTATACAAGGTCATACACGTGACTCTGTATAAAAACAACCTGTGTGTACTACCAAAAAATTTTAAATAAAAAAGGAATAGCAGAGACTTCTAGGCACACTACATTGTAAATCAAAAGCAAGATAAAAAGGACCATACTTAGAATCAGAATCAGAGAAAAGACTAGTAAAAGGAACCTACAGGATGAGCCCACAGCAGGCTGGACTCCCTAGTGGAGTCACCAGTTCTGTTGTACAGGACAATACACCCTTGTAACCTAGGTTCTGGGGCTACCAACTTACTATTAAACTTGCAGACAATCGGATTTTACATAAATTGAAATGAGAATAGGAAGATAGTTTGGCTTACCTGGTTTATGACGGTTAATCCAAGCTTGGTATTCTCTCACTTCAACCTTCTCCAAAGCTTCTAGGGTTGCTTCTCTTCACCTGAAAAGAGCCAATTCTTCAAGCAATATCTCATACATATATATAACAAAGGTTAGATAAAAAACATATTAATAATATAAATGGCATTATTTATTAACCAATATACATGAGAAAAGCACAATACACAGATTGGAAGAAGAATTCTCTTTATTAACAAATAATGAATACATGAGAATACAACCCATCTTCTGACACAAGGAATCCTCTACAACCGAGGAATCTAAGTTCTGTTGCTCCAAGAATTTGAAGATATACCACCAACATAACCTTTCTCTTCCAAAATTGATTGATTAGCCCCATCCCAGGGCCTATATTTATACATTGGGAAATAGAGAGGTTTCGAAGGTTAGGATGGCTGAGACAATTGGGATAGTTATGGATTAAATCCCAACTAATCTCATCTAATCATGATTTATATTTTTTAATGTTGAATTAAGGTACACATGAGTATTGATATAGGCTAGGCGTGTATGACACACCTGTTGTTCAAAAGAAACTCGTGTATGCAAGGTACACGCGGAATGCAATGCACATAGTCACGTATGACACATGAGTTGCAATGCACTTAGTCGCTTGTGCAACCCAAAAATCAGAATAAAAATATGTCAGGTTAGTTTGGAGATCATGCATCAAATGTCATGCACATCTATAGTGTTTTGGCCACTTCTGCCAAAACCCCAAATTTTCATAAAAATTTAAAATTTTGAAAATACATAAAATGCTCAGAATGCGGTCTGCTTACAGCTAATAGTTATCTATAAAAGGATTGGTTACCGGATTATTTAAGACATAATCTTAATTAAGTAACTTAGCATTCTACTTTTTAATACAAGGTTAGGTTTAACTTGTGCAATAATTCCTCTTTCAGTTTGCTGATGAGTTTTAATTTGCGACAAGTAGGTGGAACTGTCTTGGATTCTGGGGCTTAATTAGATTTTAAGCTAACGTAGAAAGATTACTTGTCCTTACAGGTTTACAGGTATGAGTGATCGAGTTACACCTTTTAATTCCATAAGGCATTCAGCTGTATTTCTATTTGCAAAATAAAAAGCTCGGTAAATAAACTGTTACATATCAATCTACTTCTATGAGGTAAAAAAAGTAGTTTGTTTCTTTCAATTATTTTTGTCAACGATATATATATAGAAGAGTTTCGTTCTTAGATGTAACTAACAACAGTAATTACTTTCCCTGGTTCACAACTTGTGATATTTGTCGTAATATATTTTCACCTAGAGTGCCTATCCTGTAATTCTATAATGATCGTTCTACAATAATATACATTATTAACTTATAATAATAGCATAACCAACTGCTTGTTATTCATTTTCTGTAATGAAGATTTGTTTCCTATAAGGTTCTTAACATTATAGTGAATTACAAAGTCTTAAGGACTTAGAGTCTAGTGGGATTGTTCTACTCCAATTTCTTATTATATATATATATATTATAATACATCTCTTGAATTAAGCTTCTATCCACAATACTTAACTTAGGTCAATTCTTCAAGAGAGATTTATTTATTACCACATGCAAGTACTAGACAGTTCTAAAATTATGTTACTAAGCGAAAACATGGTGTATCTAATAGTACATGTCATAGTTGAGTAAATAACCAAATGCCAATAAACTTTGTTGATCTGAGTTATGTACAGGATTCATGGCCATCCTTTGGGTATTTTCCACCCACTGAAAATGATATTTTTCTATTATACACCCCAATACACACATGAATTATCTTGTTTATAAAACTTCCATGTTTACCAGTAATTCTGGTTTGGAACAGATAAGGTTTATTAAGATCATGATCCTAATTAAAACTATGTTCTATAAAATTATCAAATCACAACATAAATGTTGGTGACAATATGATTAGCTATGTAAAGTATATTAAAAATACTTTATTATCAAATTTGGCTATGTGATGTAATAGCCTTTCTATTAGCATCTCCCAAGTATCATAAGATTTTCATCATAAACTCAATTAAGATAGCACAAGGCTTATCGACGTTTATATCTATACTATTTATGCTATAACTAAATGGATTTTCCATTAGTGAAGAACTATATCTTTTATGCATAATTATACTTTGAGCAAGAATATCGATTATGATATTGCATCGATTTCATGATTAACAAAAAGCTTAATGTAAATAAATATATAGTTATAAAGTTCATAAACTAAAGTTCCAAGCATAAAATACTTTAGGTAAGAATAAAGGTTATAGGGTTGCATCGCTATCTCAGTCAACAAAAGGCTTAATATGAAAAACATATCAAATAAAAGTTTATAATGTAACTTGCAAAGGGTAAAGGATGTGCGTTAGACCACTCCAACGATTGGATCATGTATAAGGTTGTGTAAATAAAAGGCTTTGAAATCGCCTCGTCCTAAACTATGCGATGACTATAATAAGCTTGGCAATGATTTGAGGTTTCATAGTTCATGCCATACATCCATATGTTGACCTCCATAACACGTAGAACCTTTGTATGATTACCATATTATATGATTATGCATAAAATTATATTTTGAATAATTGGAAAACGTTTGCATGCAGGGACTACAGAGTCAACCCATTGCATGCTTCAAATATTTGTGAGACCACGTGGTTCCTTCTCGGCCAAGTGTTGGGAGTATAAGGGTTTATGAACCCTATTCATTGTCATTCTTCTCTGTTGTTTTTAGGCCTTTGAGCTGCTCTACTACTACTCCATGGCTGCCATGCTTACCCTACTATGATGGTAACGAGCTCCACGTCCTGGTTACGTTATTCAGTCTACCTTCTTCATCCTTGCCCCTTGTCTACACCATGAGAGCCATGACATTTTTCTTACAGCTTGGACTGTGTGTAGTGTTCTTTGGTTCGCTACTCCATGGCTTGCTTGTTGGGATAGTTTAATGGAGTTCTTGCTTTTGTTAGAGATCTGTCTATCATAGGGTTTTTGTGAGTGTGGATTCTCATGCTTTGAAAAGTGGTGACAGTACGAGCTTCAATGTCCGCTTATTGCTTAGTCGTTGCTCCCTTCTTCTGCCTGCCGCTAGCAATGGTTTGGGCACATGTTGGAACTGTCTCTATCACAAGAGAGATGAAGGGTTTTCTTTTTGTCTTGCTGGTGGCGGCCCTCCTGTTCGCTTGTGGCTACATTGCCTTTGTTTCCAGGTATGGGAAATTCGTTTTAATAGTTCTGCAACTTATTCTTATCTTAGTTATGATATAATGCATAAATTTTGATGTTTTGGTTCGTATCCTTGCAGGTGACAAATTACAGCTCTCTTCGCAGCTGGTACAAAAGCGTAGGGTCGGTTTCTTGCTTACGGGTAAGCCCTGGTCAACCCATGGCAGTCCATACTTGTGCAGTTCTTTATGGAACAATTTCAGTTGGCCGTGGCCTACAAGTGACCCTTCGTGGTTTACTGTTCTTGGTTTGTTTGAATAGTTTTTACTAAACCCTTGTTGTTAGCAGGGATTTCCGACTTATGCCATGACTTCTAAATTTGGTTTTTACTAGTTTTGTGTACAATTATGTAAAAAAATATTTACGGCCTGTCAAGCCATTCTCTGTTTATACTTGAAGTAAAGATATTCATCTCTCTTGAGCTCGGAGTCGGTTATTTTGATGCTCTTACTGTAATTTTAAATACTAGGGTTTTCACCCTATTTTGACTGTGTAAAGAAATCTTTACTTGTTATATTATCTTGCATTAACTTGTATTATTAAATTCTAAACTGTTAATTCTTTCTATTATAGTACTTTGTTTATAATCTCGGATATTCGAGCAAGGTTGAATCATGTTAGTGACCTGTGTATGAAATAGATTCTTTCAATTATTCTGTAGGTTTAGTTCATTAATAAAAGTTAAATTATTTGTTTGCTGTAGGTATATAGTTTTTTATACTTTCATGATTATATTTCTCTGTCCTTATAGGACTGTAATAACATATAGTTTTATATTCATAATACTAAATAAATCCAAATCCTTGGATTATTGCTTATCTGATTGATTATTAAAATGTTATTACTATGATTTACAATATGAATACTATAAATTATAATGTTAGTATTTATAATGTTAATACTATAAGGGTTTCAACCCTGTATTTTCTTTTATAATTAATCTTTGTTTAGTTTATTTAAACAAATTTGTTCACATATAAATAATTTTTATTAAATATTATTTACCCTTGCACTCAGTCTATTTTATAAGTACAAAGATAGGATTTTGTTATTATTTCATTGTTACACTATTATAATTGTTGTAGTTAATTTATTTGTAAAAAGAACTATACTAGAATTACCCTACTTGAAATGTGAACATTTGTGAAAATAGTTAAACAGTATGAACAATAAAATAACTCTATAAAATAACTTGGTTCTTTCTTCACAGAAATAAATGAGTGTTTATTTAAGTTAAATCTTTTACCTATGTGACAAGTTAGTAGTTTAATTTTGCAGAAAATACAGTTTTGAATAAGATAAATAACCTATCTACAATAGTCAACATATTAAAAGAAATAAACCTGTTGTTTGAAAAGTATTATGTATACTTCTTTGCTAGCATTATTAATACAATAATCTAGTTTTTAAACCATAACTTAATTAGAAATATTAGTATCCTTTCCTGAAAAACATCTATATACAGAAATAAATTACTCCATTGTTCTGAAATACAAAACAACTCTAATCAATCCAAATTTCTATCATATCTTCATCTATTTTAAACACACTACCTGTGCTAGAGTATGGTCTAGTTTATCTAGATGGGGAAAAACATAGGTAGGATTATCTCATTCAAAATCAAAAACAGATTCAACATTCAACGACTAAAAGATTATAAATTCTAACAGTTCACTACATAACGTGTAAATCATTCATTCTCAAAAATAAACTTTTAACACAACAATAAAAGACTATAGAACTTGTTTAAAGCTAGATGACAACAACGTTGGGAGGCTATTCCTCTCTACCAACTCCTGGAGAGTGCTCAAACAATGTCTTCTCAGGACCCTCGAGCCTGTTCCTGGTCTCCTTGGCTGGGACTGGGTGGAGCAAGCAAAAAAATACTAGTTCAATGACTCAGTACTAACTCTGCATTCAGCAGCAAGATCCTTCAGCTAAATAGTTGTACTATATCATTCTCTGCAGTTTACCCCTCAAACACCTTCCAAAAATTCCCTTCCTAATGAAATCCTTGAAGTACATTCACCTGAATGATTCTCTTCCTGGAATGAGCAGCCTTAGCTCTCTTCAATGGGAATTTTTATTAAGATTTCCTAGGTATTTTTGGGTTAGTTGTCATTAATTGAGCCACCTCTTTTTGGGTTAGTTGTCATTAATTGAGCTACCTGCTCGGATCCCACTTTCTTGGGGCATCATGACCCCAAATGTAGGGAGGTTGCCACCTGCAACATTGGAAGTGTTTGAGGATGCTGCCACTTGTCTATTTTCTCTCCACCCAGTCTCCTCCACCAACTTGACCAGTAAACACTCTTTTAACAACTCTCCCAAGCTATTGTCTCCACTTTTTATTTATTTATAATTAAAATATTCATAATTACATTCAACATCTTTGACTTTGCTGAGTCATCAATTACAACTTTAGCATAAAATTTAACATAGTGTCTTGGAATAAAATCAAATAAGATAATATTATTTTGCAAAATTGGGGCATGTGACAACTTCAATCCTAATTGTCCTTTTGTGTACCGACATAATGAATATCAGCACTCGAATGGAAAAGTGCCATTTTGGTTGATAACAGACACTACAGTGTCAGCAGAAGTAGAACGAACATGGCTAACAGTAGAACTTCGGCTTGAAGGCCCACTAGAGTTAGGAGGAAGATTCGTCATAAAAAAATCATTTGAAGGGATTGGTGCTGAAGATGATGGAATATGTGAAGGAATATAACTTGTGCCCCTAATATTCACATGTATAGGTTCTAGTCCCTGAATGGGAACACTATTTCTAGGCCTAGGATGTGCATGTGAAGAAACCTCCACCGTAGGGATGGAAGGTGTAATGTGACTAGTGCTACCAAACCTCTTCACCTGGAAAGGAATGGAAATGCCCCTAGGCACAGCACCAGGGTCAACACCCGATTCGACATGGGGTTCCAGTTTGATCTCAGGAATATTAGGCATGCCAAACCTAATAGTTCTAGTGCTAGAGGATGTGCGGTGAGTCTCATCGCCCGGAAGACGAACTGTGAACCATGAAATATCTTCATGTGACGGTCCAGTCTAATGATGACCATACCCTACCAAAGTCCCATAGTTGCTTGCAGTTTCATCCTCCCATACGCGATGAGGAAGATCGGGGATCTCTAATATCTTAGGCTCATGGTCACCCATAGTGTGTGAATCAAAGTGAGAATGAGTCCTCCTAGATTGTCTGATCCTCTCTCCCAAAGGAGGAGGAAAAGTAGAAGTAAAATGTCCTGCTAAATGACAAGAAAAACGAGGTACCGCACCCGAATCCACAATGACTCAACAAAAATAAAAGACTTGATCTAGCTACGCAACCCTAAGAAATATAGCATGCACAGAGCATACACCTAAGAAAATATAAAGCTAAAACACAAGCAAACCAAGGGTAGGATATATGAGCTCTTGAATGAAGCAAGTATGTCTCACCTAGGAGAGTTTTGAGACTCCCATACACAAGAAGCAGAGGTTCGTAACCAATTATAGTGGCCCTCAGCTTCAATGCGTAAAGTGATTGTGCTGTCTGACCCCTACCTGGCCAAGACACCTATAGAATAACCTCTGAAAATACCGCCTCGATACCTAGGTAAGGAAACTAAGGTCACCTCAATGTAACCAATGCTCAGGAAATAAATTCTAGGCGGTATCAACTATATGGGAAAGGTAGAAAATTTTGAAGCCTAAAAGGAGAAACCAGTACCCCAAGGGTGCACTGACCGTACCTCAAAGGCCCCCAGATATGAATACAATCCTGGAAATATCTCTAGTGCTCACAGAAAGTGGCCAGGAGTCATCCCAATCCTAATCGCATGCATTGCCTCGTGCTTAACTCCTATGTAAGAGGAGTGTCTTGAGAAACACTAATTAGATCAAGGGTTTCACACTCTCGCCTAGACAGATGACTACTTGTTTTGTTTAGTGGTCTTGGAGAATTGAATCACAATGAATTATTCCAAGACCCTAAAACCTAATATTGTTGATGCACCCTATAAAAGAAAAGAGTTTAATTCATTTTATTAAGCGTTGATTTTAATTGGTTGTGATTACTCAAAGGGAAACGACCGTGCAACTAATGAAGTTATGACTCAGTAGTGAAGTAAATATGCACACCTAACAAGCAATGCCAAATGCAATGTGTAGAATGAAAAATAGGGTATGCCACTACATGAGATGCAATATTTTTCCTTCAATGTAAGTGCAATCATTCCTAGATGAAAATATCACTATAAACCAACAAGCAAACCTAATGCAAGTACCATGCCAATGAAAAATGCAAGAGATGCATACGTATCCAAAAGAAGAAGAAAAAAATTGTATTTTTTTGAAAATAAATGAGATATGAAAACAATACATTACTCTACAACCCCCAGACCCTGCAACCACTCACAAATAGTAGCCAAGCAAGACAGCAACGTAAAAGAGACCTAATGCACTAATCCCAAAACAAAAAATGGATAAATGAATGACAAGAAAAAAGCTTAAAAACTAAACTAAAAGAAGTCTTTGTTCAAAAACAGAGGGTGTATACAGACACCAGAAGCATCAAACAAGACTCAGCAAGCATCAAACTTCACCCAGCAACACTTAATCCTCCAACTAAGGCTCAAAATCAAGGCATACTTGACAGTTCTCAGTAAACTAGCGTACATACGTGACTCTTCATGGGAAACCTATGTATACGCGACTGTGAATACAAAACCCACATATAGGAATAAAAAGGAAAAAAATAGGGAAAACAGACAAGCTAAGATAAAATTTACTTCTTCAGGACCCTACTGGGAAAACATGCCCCCAGACCTGACACAGAAATAGAGAAATCAAGAGCAATTCAAGTACATTGAATACCAAAAACCCCCAAAGATAAACAACTAAAAACCTCCCCAGTATGGTCTCCAATTATGTTACAGAGAGAAACTTCCTATGGATTGGGGTGTACCACAATAGATAGCTTTCACACTAGAAATCAATCTTTCCAAATATGCAAGAGAAACTAAACATCTAACACTAAGGGATACCGAATTGTACCTTGTTTCAGATGGTCGAATTAGATCCTCGTTGAGTTTTTCCAATTCACTCTCAACAACAGAAAACAAGACAAGCATGCTCTATAATAATATGTTAGACCTACTCTAGCATATATATTCAACAATGTATAAGAAATTAAATACATCCATGGATTCAATATTCATATTCAGATGCACATAATTGTATAGGAAAAGATATTTCTATTAATAAAATCATAGATTACAATAGTGATAACCTCTATTGGCACGTATACAAACCAGAGAAATCGAGTCTTCCACCTGGGCCTCCACCATTTCAATCCTCCATCTCTCGATAGCAAGATCACAACAAAAGGAAAGCTTGGGAAGATCACAAAGTTCTCCAAAGGGACAAAGGGCTGCAGACTCAAGTAGATGCAAACTAAGGCAACAATGGACTATAGTTTCTTTGCTCTTCAATTCCTCCTCTTCAATGTGTCCAAGGGGTTTTTTATATAGCACTCCAAAAGGGTAATGAAGGGTTGAATCCGAGCGATCTCAAGGCATATGGAAGGCCAAGACTTAGGATCTTCAAACTCCTATCAAGAAAACTCCAAAAATATTTGGACTTATGCACACATCCCTATGTGTGTGGGTTTGAGGTCAAAAGTCACGTGTACACACGAGTATGGGTTTAAAAGTCACGTACAACAATAAACATGTGTATTTTAGGGATTATCTTGTAACATCAAAGTATAATATAATTACATGGGTTTTAAAGAGTCTGCAAAGGACAAGGAAGGCCATAAATATGTGATCAACCATGTGTGGTAAAATTATAAATCTTGCACATTGATCTAGGAACAAATAATCAATCTCGTCAAGAAATAATCAACAAATAACTCAGAAATGGTGTTAATTGGAACCAGAATGGTTTCCTCTCTTTATATTCAATAAACAATGAATAGTTAGAATAACAATGTCAAGCAATAGCTTGAATCAATGAGGAATTTGAATACTTAAGGAGGTCATTCGAATTCAATGAGTGAGTCTAGCTTAACTGACTGTAAGCCATTGGTTCACACTCAGTTAACCACTTGACCAAAACCCTAATTGACTCACCAAACCCTAACTGAAGTTAGAGTGTAATAAATGACTGAATCTCAACTGAAAGAGATCAAACACATGTCATAGCAAGCCAACGATCAAGTTCTAGTGCTTCAATGACTTCAATGAACCCCGATGAGGTTAACTGAAGCTGAACTGATCATCAGAAGTTGGTGGAGGCACCCCTATTGACTCCATATCATTAAATAATAATAAATAATAATTAAATAATATATTTAATGAGAGGATGCACCGTAACTGATTGGTTGAACTGATTGTAACCACCAAATAGCAATTAGATGCATTAATATCACTCAGATCACCCCCAAAATGCTCCAGTTAGTCTCCCCGAATGTAGGAGAAGGCTAAGTTAGCGTCCTTGACTGTAGGTAGGCGTGGGTGTGACTAGATGATGTCAATTAATGCTCCACTGATGTCAATTAATGTTAATTATACTTAGGATAGTGGCCTAACTAGGACAATTTGACCAAAAAGAGTGTGTAGGTGGTTAAACTATACTCAGGAGTTAGAAAACAAAAAAGCATAAAAATGCTAGGGCCCAGCAACTAAGTCCATAGGTCACCTTGTAAAATGTTGAAACTAAAACAATGCTCAAAACAAACTAAGTGAGGAAAAGAGGGAAAACCAGTGGGAAAAAACCCCCCTCAAGCTGAACACTGGAAGTAGTCTGAATCACCCTAATGAACTCACCCCCAACAGTGAACAGAGGTAAGTGAACTTATTTTCTAAAAATATCTTGGTGAAGATGTCTGCAATCTTCTCATCAGTCAAGAAGTATTGCAGAATGATGGTCTTGTCATGCACTAGCTCCCTGATGTAGTGCATGTGAATCTCTACATGCTTGGTCCTCTTCCTGGTAACAGGATCTATTGATATCTTAATAGCACTCTAGTTGTCACAAAAGAGGACAATGGACAAATTACTACCAAGATCAAACTCTGAAAGAATGCCTTGCAACCAAACTGCTTGGATGCAAGCATTCACCGCTCCTCGATACTCGGCCTCTACTGAAGCTAGTGCTATGGTAGCCTGATTTTTTCTTGACCAGCAAATGGGTCCACCACCAAACATGAATACATATCTGGAAGTTGAATTCTGATCAATAGAATCACCCCCCCAATCGGAATCTATGTATCCAACCAGCTCTAGCTCAAAGTCTGCAACATAGTGAATGCCGTAGGTCCTGGTTCCCTAAATATACTGGAGGATCCTCTTGGATGCCTTCCAATGAAGATCATGAGGCTGTTGCATGTATCTTGATATAGCATTCATCACATAACAAATATCAGGTCTAGAATGTGTCAAGTACAACAAGCTACCAATCAGTTGTTGATAGATAGTGCAGTCCATGGGAGGTGTGTGTTTTCCTTCTTCAAGGATGAACCCTGAAAGGAAAGGGAATGGTGTAGGCCTACATTCAGCCATGTTAAAATTTAATAACAGGTTAGAAGTGTATTTTTGTTGAGTGACCATAATTCCATCAGAATTTTTCTCGATTTCGAGCCCCAAAAATTGTTTTAGAATCCCCAAATAACTCATTTCAAAGGCATTGTGGAGAGCAGTTTTGATGGCTGAAATGGACGCAACTATGCTACCTGTGATCAGTAAGTCATCAACATATAAAAAAATGATAATTAGATGACCATAATTCTGCTGTAAATACACATTTGTATCTGATCTACATCTCTAAAAATTTTGCGAGAGAAGATAGGCATCTATCTCGGAATACCACTCTCTTGGGGCATGTTTTAACCCGTATATTGACTTATTTAGCTTGCAAACCAAAGATGGATCAGTGATGTAGCCCTCAGGCTGATTCATTTATATCTCTTCATGAATATCTCCATGCAGAAAGTCTGACTTAACATCCATGTGATGCACCTCCCAGTGCTTGGATGCTGAAATTGCCAAAACAAGGCGGATGGAGTCCATTTTTGCAACCGGTGCAAAGGTCTCATGGTAGTCCCCTCCTTGGACCTGAGAGAAACCTTTTGATACTAGAATTGAATTATATTTTTAGGTGCTTCCATCAGCATCAACCTTTTTCCAAAACACCCACTTGCATTGAACCAATTTCCTTCTTGGAGGAAGAGAAACTAGCTCCCAAGTAGTGTTTTTCTGAAGAGAATTCATCTCTTCATCTATGGAAACTTGCCATATTGGATCATTTAGAGCATGGGAGTAGGATTTTGGATCTAAAATAATCATCAAATAGCAAGTTTCACACATAAAATTATCATAACAAGAGAGCGCAACACCTTCTCTTTGGAAATCAGACCGGGTTCTCCTTGGATCATCCGGATTTCCAATGTTGTCTCCTGCGGAGGAGAGTGTCTGTTGGGCCCATGTAGGAAGATGATTTTTCACTTCAGGTTCTGATTCAGCATCTGATTATTGTTTCAAACTGATATCAGAAATAAGAGGATCCAAATTAGGGTCATCACCCCCAATTTCATCATCCAAATATTCAGTAGATAAGGAAGGAAATTCAACAGTTTTCTCCTTCACTAGTTCCATATCCTGAAGAGGCTCATCGAACTTGACACTTCTCTCAATGATGATCTGTTTTGTCTTGATATCCAATAGCTTTAATCCTTTAGATTCATCAATATACCTAATAAACAAATATTCTATGCTTTCTGGTTGCAAAGCCTTTCTTTTATCAAGTGGAATCTGGGCCCATGCAGTGGACCCAAACACCTGTAGGTTCGACACATCCTGCTTGTGTCCGAAGTATGCTTCGAAAGGATTCTTTCCTTTAATGGATGAGTGTGGCACCCTATTATGAATTTATGCTGCAGCATCCATTTCTTCATCCCATAAATTTTCAGCAAGCTTCTTTGACTCCAACATACAGGCGGTCATCTCCTTGAGAAACCGGTTCTTCCTTTCCGCTACTCCGTTCTGCTGGGGAGTGTAGGGAATTGAATGCTGGACTTGAATACCACTTTGGGATCATATGTATAGAAACTAATTACTAACATACTCCCCTCCATTATCATATCTCAATATCTTGATATTAAGCCCAGAGGCATTTTTTATCAAGGCCTTCAATTCAGAAAATTTTTCACGTACTTCTAATTTCCTTTTGAGAAAGAAAACCCATGTATACCTTGAAAAATCATCAATAAAAGTAAGGAGGTACCTTGATCCATTCATGGATGTGATAGGAATTGGACCACTGATATCAGAATGTATCATCCCCAATATGCTTGTAGCTTGGTTTGCCTTCCCCCGATCGAACTTGTGCTCAGGGTGTTTTCCAATCACACGGCCCTTGCAAATTCCCATGGTTGCCTTGATGACAGGGAGGCCTTCAACCATGGAGTTTTTTTGTAATTGCTGAAAATATTTGAAATTAAGATGGCCAAACCTCTCATGCCACAGCCTACTAACCTCATTTCTATGAGTTAGCAAAGCAGTGGGATTTGCATCCACAACAAAGTGAGAGAACTCATAGGCTTTTGCATGATGATTTGCAAGGCCTTTTGCAATGAGTTTCTTGGATGCCATTTCTGTTATCTCAACATCATTTGGGATGAAAGAGACTCTCTTAGGCATTCACGTATGTGTCATTTGATAGAAACTAAGGATATTTGTTGCTAGAGACGGTACATACAAAACATTAGAGAAAAAACCATTTTCAAGATCTATAGTACCTTGTCCTTTGGAAATGATGGTGGAGTCATCTCCCATGTGGATGGGAATGGATTTTCCAGTCTCCAAGGATGAAAAGGAGTATTTTTCAGCCATCATGTGATTCAAAGCTTTAGATTCAATCAGCAATTCTTTGGAATTCGAAGTTCTTTCCATGAGGGCATGACCTTTCTCATTCTGTGGTTCCCGATATTGGCGATCTCTCCTCCAAAAGCTCTCCGGAATATTGATGTGATTCCTCTCAAGGAGAGAGGTTACTTCATCAAGATTTTTCTTCATGCAGGCATGTTCAGGGTGAAAACCCTTCCTGCAATAAGAATACTTGACTTCTTCTTCCCCATTGTGCCCTTTTCCTTTGTTCTTCCTTGAGCTGGAAGATTCATCATGCTGCTAGTTTTTAACTCTAGGATTGGGAGCATCAAATTTACTTTTCTGATTTTTCTACTGCTTTCCTTTGCCCTTCAAATCTTTGGCCCCCGAGACATGGAGGGCTTGATCACGGGAAGATCAGATGATCCCCATCTAGACAAGCTTGTCATGTTCATTTGTTAGGGACTCAATGAAGGAATTGAGTGTAGGCATCTTCCATCCAAGGGTTATGAGCTTCCCCGCACGGAATGTAGAAACAAAAACTAAATAATCAGCCCCCAGTTTGGAGAGTATGGAAAGGATGAGCTGATCATCCTTCTTCTCCACATTGCATTGCTTCAAGAGTAAAATAGTATGCTTGAAATTTGTAAAGAAATCATTCAGAGTCTCGAAATTGGAAGGTTGGAGAGAAATGAGTTCATTTTTGAGCTGGTAAACCCTCAAGTCATCATGCTTTCCATATAGAGATTCCAATTTGTCCCATTTTTCTTTTGGTGTCTTCAAATCTGTAAGATGGAAGAGAAGGTCTTGGGAAATAGAGAGGCACAAGAAGCCAAAGGATTCATCCTTTTTGTTCAAGAATCTTGATTTTTCTATGGCGGATCCAGGCTCAACTTCATTGTCCATGGTGACTCTAAAAAGTCCTTTGGAGCACAGCTGAATCTCCATATCACTTTTCCATGAGTGGAAATTGTATGGAGTCAAGAGATCTGCTGGGGAGGCCATCTGGATGTGCTGGAGTGAATGCTTCACCTGTAGAAACCTAAAAATCAAAAAAGAAAGGGCAAAATAAGGTTGGACAGCCTGCACATTCTAGGCTTTCATCACACCTAGCATAGTAAATCAAGCAAGCTTGATCAAAAAGTTCTTTACTTGGGGTATTGAGTGGTAAGCCTTGGCTTCTGCTACAGTGCTGGATTTTTGAGCTATTGCTCACTTTTCATGGAGAAATCTGTCAAAAAACTTGTTTTTGAGAAATAGATCTTCGTCCCGTCGTAAGCTCTGGTACCATATTAATCTCGCACATTGATCTAGGAACAAATAATCAATCTCATCAAGAAATAATCAACAAATAACTCAGAAATGGTGTTAATCGGAACCAGAATGGTTTCCTCTTTGTATATTCAATAAACAATGAATAGTTACAACAACAATGTCAAGCAATAGCTTGAATCAATGAGGAATTCGAATACCTAAGGAGGTCATTCGAATTCAATGAGCTTAACTGACTGTAAGCCATTGGTTCACACTCAGTTAACCACTTGACCAAAACCCTAATTGACTCACCAAACCCTAACTGAAGTTGGAGTACTATATATAACTGAATCTCAACTAAAAGAGATCAAACACATGCCATAGCAAGACAACCATCAAGTGCTAGTGCTTCAATGACTTCAATGAACCCCGGTGAGGTTAACTGAAGCTGAACTGATCATCAGAAGTTGGTGGAGGCACCCTTGTTGACTCTAGATCATTAAATAATAGAAAATGATCATTAAATAATATATTTAATGAGAGGAGGCACCTTAACTGACTGGTTGAACTGATTGTAACCACCAGTTAGCAATTAGGTGCATTAATATCACTCAGATCACCCCCAGAATGCTCTAGTTAGCCTCCTTGACTGTAGGTAGGTGTGGGTGTGATTGGATGATGTCAATTAATGCTCCACTGATGTCAATTAATGTCAATTATACTTAGGATAGTGGTTTAACTAGGCCAATTTGACCAAAAAGAGTGTGTAGGTGGTAAATGTCTCCAACAAAAATCAGCTATAACAAGCCTCCCTCATCATGTTGTTATAAAGCTTGTGAGTAAGGCCTACAAACAACACATGTTAAGCAGTAAATTTTGTTGCTCACCAAAAAAGAAAACAAATAACTGAAAAATGTGCATAGTAATTTCACAAGATTTAACATGGAAAAAATAAACAATTCCAACAAACAACAGGTGTACTCAAAATGC
>LPNX010488737.1:164756-182834 GCA_001517045.1 Pseudotsuga menziesii | reverse complement strand
GAATCGTTGCCGATGGTGTATCGTGAGATACGACACATATTGGTCTTGGCATCATGTAAATATGCATTTTTAATTAAATGAACCCCAACCAGCTATGTCAATGAAACTATATTGAAAACGGCATGATTTTCCTAAGGATAAGGGGGGGGGTAATTGTTAAACCTTGAGCCTATGGGGAAAAACCATGTGTCAACCACCCATTAAATACTTTTATTGTTAGATGGGGGCAGTTATTGTTGGGTAGTGGTGGGTGGTAGTTTTTCCCACACACACACTCCACCAACAGACTCCACCACTTCACATGGGCAGGGGATTCTTCGACTCTCCCACTCTCTCCATTGTTTTGGCCTATCTTCACGCAGAGGGAAGGTTCTCTCTTCATTATTCACGCATAGGATTCTTCCTGGTTTTTCTTCACTCAGCAAGCTGGAGGGGTGGCCTCGGGACACGATCTTTATGTGTACAGGTGTTTTCCATACTGATTTGGCGGATTGTGTTGGGTGTATGTTTTCCTTGCCGATTCTGGACAGTGTAATTTCCTGTCACTTCATTGTTGAGACTGGGGATGTGGTTTTCTCGACATCGTTCATTTGTTGTGGGTGCAATTACCTTTTGGGGTTGCTACTGAGTTGTTTTGGCCATGCTAGGGCCAAGAACAACTCTAAATTGCCTTGCTTGGCCTGAGCTGTGTTCACAATTTTTGGGTTGTCACCCCGTTTTCCTTTGTTTCTCTCACAAAGTTGTGAATAGCTTGTTTTGCTGCATGCATGCAGTGGTTGGTCCTCAAACTGTATTGGAGTGGGGATGAGGGCTTGGTTTGCTTGACAAACATGGTGTGTTTGGGAGCCACATAGATAGATCTAGAGGGTTGGCTTTCTTCTCCACAACCCCTAAATAGCACTGGAAGGGAGGTCAGGGCCTGAGGGACTGTGTAGCAGAGAAGGGATTGATTTCCCTGTGTTGCGTGTATGTGGGTGTCCTAGAAGTCGGGATAGTTCTAGTGTAGGTATCCTTAGCTCTTAAATGAGCTCAATAGCTTAGCATTTAGCCTTTCCCAGCTCCTTGATGGCCTGATAAACCCAACTGCGTTGGCTTGGCTGGTTTTTTGATGGCCTGATAAGCCCAACTATGTTGGCTTGGCTGTGTTTTGTGAATCCTTGGCTATGTGTAAGCCTTATTTTTCCTTATTCCTTGGGGAATCATGCCCAGCTTGGGGTTGGTAGCATTGCTGAGAGATTAAGGAACATGTTGGCCTATGGTTGGGTGGAACGTTGCAGCGACGTAGCTGGTTGCAGGATAAATTCTCTATAAGATAAGTATTCTTATATATTTTACTTCTGCAATCATATTTGATGTTTAATGAATGATGATGAACATGTTGAATGCCTGAATGAATGTATGTTTGCTTCCGCTATGTATGTGAATGATTATGCATCTTAGCATGTTTTATGTTCAAGCATTTCAGTTTTGTGCATGTTCATGTTAATGGGGTGGTTTCCCTACTGGTTAATGCCATGGTAGCATCCTCTTCACCGGTCGGAGGGTCGGGGACGTTACATACATGAACATGAAATACCTCTCCAAAAGGCCTGAATATCAATGGCAACATTGCACAAAGCATGAAATTCTTTCCGAGCAATATATGAACGAACTTTGCACTGAATATTTTTTGTCAAATTTCCCAATACCCAGTTCTTCTAACATCTAATTCATCCATTTGACCCGCTCTGAGGAAAACCTTGGTTTTCCCTATCTAAATAGTAAAGCCAATTTTAGGTTGTTTTTATTAGCATTTTAACTAAATAAAACAACGGTGGAAGAATCCACAACCTTATAACATATACACTTCAATTCTATTATGAATCACACTGAATATATTATATCTGAATATCAATCCTATTCATATGTTGCAATATAATATTTCAGTTGGGAGATCCACTAGAAAAATGTTTTATTGTCTCAGTTGGGCTATTAATCACCACTAGATATCCTATTCTTATTAATCGCATATCTTACACATGTGTATTCAAGGAATTTAATCAAAAAAAAATTCACTTTCGAAGAATGCACTTAATCTACAAGAAGGTACACTAATAAATCAAGAAATCAAGGGTGTTCAATACTCTTCACATGTATCTTTATCCATTATGTAATAGGAGAGCTGGGTAGAAAAGAGTACATCTTTAGGAGTTAGTTATGTCTTCATAAAGTAAGTTTAATGTCGATTAGTGGGATTTTGTCCTGGAAAAAATAGTTATCTAGAAGACTATATTATATAACTACAATTTAGGAAGAAGGACATGTTCAGTTGTAAAAGATATATGATGAAGAGGGACATGTTCAGTTGTAAAAGAGATACGAGGCTTGTAAATCTATATTTTGATTCCATTCTTTGAAATAACAAATATAATGTTTTTTCCTTAAAAAAATTAAATCTGTCCTAACACATTATCTTATCTTCTAAACACAGACATTTACATCTTAGTTTTCTTTTCTTATTTTTAAACACAGAGATTTACATCTTAATTTTCTTTTTTCCCTTTATTTTCCTATGTATAAATAAGATTTGCCATGTGATAGATATGGCAGTTGGCCAATTTACAAAGAACTATCGTATACTTTCCTACAGCCTCAAAGATTCTGGAAACTAAATGAACACTGATTGTGCATGTGATTTTCCTATCTTCATAATTTTGTGTTTTTGGAAATTAAGAAGAAATCTGATTCTTCCTACACTTGTTGTCAAAGAGAGAATGATTGTTTGTTGACTCTAGGAACTCAAAAACAGCATATCAGTAACTATTTTATACTGTCCTTTGAAGAAATGTGTTTCAACATAGATTGGAATTTGGTGGATGTGTTGGATGTGCCTTCAAAAGAAACCATAATATTATTAGCCTCCGCCCTGCGTCATGGGTATATTTATTTGTCGACAATGAGGATTGAGAAGTTCTACTAGTCTCCATCCTTGCCAGAAATTTTTTCTCACTTTTACTTTATTCTGCAAAATTTCCGTTAATAACCGAGGGGAAGAGATCCCTCTTTAATCTCAACATTATCTGGCATAACTGTAGATTCTTTTTGGGCCACGGATTTGTCCATTTTTCCATCACTTATTGACATATATTTCATCCTTTTTCTTCCCATTATCTCCCATCTATCATTCCATTTTCCATCCATTTGTTGTAACTACTCGTAAAAGACCATACTAATTCCATTGATGCTTTAAGTGGTTGATAATGATTATTTTCCTTTATCTTTGATGAATTGAAGACTATTATGCATAATTTTACTAATGATGGTTTATGGAGTGATTTTCTATATTAACAGCAGCAACACCCATGGTTCAAGCCTCCAGCTCATGATCAAATGGCCTTAACCAAAAATGCATGCCAATAAGAACACATGAATTCATGTCTTGATTTTCGGGCCTATGGAAACGAATCTCGAAAATCTAGGACATGCATTTTGTGCAGAATGGCCTGATTTACCTGACTTATGAGGAAATCACCAAACCAAGCCACTATTTGTGATATACAGCTGGTTCTTTGAGAGGATATTTTCTAGATTTACTGTTGCAGCCGGTTCCAAAGTTGTTAGTAGTTACAGTCTTGTTTCAGCTGTTACAAATCACAAGTTGGGGATTCGGTTCCTCATTCCCTTGAGATAATTTTATGTATAAATATGTAATCAATATCATTGAGAAGAGGGAGGAGAGAAAGCAATGTTATGCTATAGGATTTGATCCAAATCTATTGTAATCATTCCATTCTGATAATACATGCTGGCAGTTTCTTAATTCTGGAGTTGTAGACTTTCATTGGGGAGATACAGCTCTGCTCGGTGGAGGAAGGGCCCTCTTCCCTGAGCAAATGCTGGTAGTGTTAATTGTAAGTGTGTTATTGTGTAGATGTTTATTATTTAGTTCATACTTCCATTCTGTAAATTATTTAGTTCATGCTTTCATTTATTAGATTTATCATAGTTTTTTTCCTATTAATTCATTTTGATAGATCGTTGGCCAACATAGCATTTATTTAGATTTATGCAATTAGATATTGCTTCATAAAGAGTTGATTTTATTTTAAGTTAGATTTACAATGTGATTTTATGAATAGTATTGAGGATTTATTTACTTTCAATAAGGTGTGATCTAGTTTACAAAGAGTTTCAATTGCATACCAATAGATAACAGTGTCAGATAGAAATTGTGCTTGCATAGATCTTGCACGATAGATTTGAAATAAAAGACTTCCTCGGGTTGACAATTTATGTTTAGCACTCTGCATGTTAAGTTTTAATTAACTGACATATAGTGGTCCCAACATTTTGGCATCATTTCTAGGGAAGTTATCAATGTTGCAAAAGTATATCTGACATTGTTTTGTAGATGCATTGTTAAAGTAGTGCATGTAGGTTGCATGATTACATTTAAATTTATTGAATTTATTTTGAGTGTGAATTTTCTATATTTACATTCAGTTTTATTTCATTTTCAATATTTGGAGCATAAATCTTATCATTCCCCTTAGTGGCATTGTAAGCACCACCGATTCTACTAACAAGTTGAAAGGAACATTCAAAGGAGGAGCCTCAGAATAGCACATGAAGAATCTATGAAGAGATAGTAGGTATGAAATATGGAGAAGTTCTTACCTTATAATTTCCCATTAGAGATTCGGGAAGAGTGGCGCCAACGAAAAGCAATATCCCCCCACATGTTCTACCAAATTTTCACAATTTGGAAAATGAAGACCCTGATGTATTTTTATTTAAATTCAAAGTACTTTGTAGAGGATATGGTTATTGTGCTAATGATCAAAAGTTGAATTTGTTTCCCCTTACTCTAAAAGGAACATTCCTCCGATGGTTCATGAGCCTTGGAACTTGGAAAGACATGAAACATGTATTCTTGAAAAGGTACCAAGATTATTGCAGGGTCAATGAAGACATTCAAAATGACACAAGGAGAAGAAGAGATTCTGGAGGAATACATAGGACGCTTTCAATATAAAGTCCAAATATCCAAACAAAGGAAACTGGGGAAGGATATCTTAAAAACACTTCTACTCAAGGGAATCCAAGATGAATATTTAGAAATACTAAATCTAATGGGAATAGGTAATGTATTTCAGTTAGCATATGATGATATTTGTGAGTTATGTAGAAGGAATTCAAGATGAAACTTCAAGACCAGTAAGAATTCTAAGGAACTTTTATCTTTATTTTTGAAATCTACTGCAAAAACAAGAGTTTT
Organism: Pseudotsuga menziesii; assembly: GCA_001517045.1. Classification (NCBI taxonomy): domain Eukaryota; kingdom Viridiplantae; phylum Streptophyta; class Pinopsida; order Pinales; family Pinaceae; genus Pseudotsuga; species Pseudotsuga menziesii. The sequence goes on along the minus strand of LPNX010488737.1, from coordinate 177,577 downwards.
ACGAGCTGAAATCAGTAACGTATTTAAAAATTCTAATCTTGATATCAATGATTCACTAAATTCAGAATTGGTTGTTTGGCAGGTTGAGGAAAAGCATGAGGAATTTGAATAAATATTTTTCCCTCAGTGTAAGAAAAAACATCTTGCAATGGATTGTCCTTTGGCTAGTCCCATAATTTTTGGTATATGTGACTTGAATCATTCCATAGATCATTGTCCCTCCTTACCAAGTATGAAAGAAACTTATTAAAGATATCTGGGAGTTGCAGCCAACTCATTGCAACAGTCATGGCAGTCGTGGCCTACATGTATGGTTCAAAATTATATCCCTCTATTTCCTTACTCTCATACTCAATCATTAAATACTCTTCCACCATGGCAGCTGTTATGGCCTCAATTTAACTCTTACCTACATTATCCACAAGGTTGGAATGGCCTATCTTATGATCACATGGCCACTCTCCCGCATGCTGCAACACAACTTGGTCCTTCAATATCAACCTCACAAATCAATCCTCTGCACCAACCACATCTATTTTCTCATCAAACTCCTTGGTATCCAACACAATTTCATGTCCAATCCACCCTCCACCCTAACCATAATAAAGCAATACAATATGCTTACAGTGCTGAACTCCAAAATGTTCCTACATTTCCCTCTTGTTATACCTCACCTACACCGCTACAAAAATATTGTGTGTTGTTGCGGCAAATCCATACGAGGCCTGAACATGTTTTAAATCCAATATTTGCAGATGGGGTTTCTTCTAGTCCTCATAAGCAAGTAGACAATATCAACATGTCACACATAACATTTAATGACGAACGAACATTTGGACCAAAAATTGAAGCATCCTTTACATCATTAGATCCAAATCTCTTATGCATTGAGGAAGATCAGTTTACTAAGGAGCTTCATGGTGTAACATCCATGAGAAATCAAGGGAACAAAGACTATATTGAAGCTTGATTTCAATCTATCTTCATTCTGCAACATCATTCCATACTTCACCAATTATTGGCACCATCATTTCAAGGGAAGTTGATCTCCAATATCCTAGCATTCATAAAGTTATATTTTTCTGTTGGAAGTACGAGCATACTTGAGTCACTTCTTTGAAAGTGGCTCCATTGGAAATATGCATACACTTAAACAATTTTTATATTTCCAAGTAGAATAGGGTAGGATAGAATGACAGAATAAAACCATGCTTTTGTTTTTTTGTTTTTTTATTTTTGAATAAGTATGCTCTCTTCCTGCGCTTTGTTGCGATCTAGAAGATCATAAAGTAGAAAGATAAGGAATGGGTATGAGATGTTTTCAAGAATGTTTTGGAATTGTTGACTATTTGAGAAAAAATCTTAAATCATTTTTCTCTTCAATGTTCAAAATTCAATTTGTCTCTATTTGTTACAAATAAACAAACTTTCCTGAAAACAAAATTACAGTAATTAGGGAAGTTGAATGAAGTATCCACGGGAAAATGAGCCAACGATTATTAAACCCTTCAAGCTTGAAGTTGGGCATGAATTTGTTAGTTGTAGCACCCAGTTGTGACTGATTACTGTTAGCTGCAACAGTGAGCTGCAACACCCAACTGTGATTGATTACTGCCAATTGTAACAGTGAGCTACAACACCCAGCTATGACTCATTACTATCAGTTGTAATAGTCAGCTGCAACACCCAACTATCACTGTCATGTAGGTCAGAATTTATGAATTTGAGATACATTTTTTCTGCACATCATGATCTGTATTTAGTTTTCATTTATATATAACACGTCCATAAAAATATACATGCTTTATTTCAACATTATATCATTTTTAAGAGTTGCAACTGCGGCTGCAACAGACTATGTAAGTCAATCTAGGTGCTCAATTCTTGAATTTTTTTTTTTATGGATGTGTGATATATTTAAATTTACATCATTAAAAACATTCACACCTATTCCGGAGACACCTTTTGGAGGTCAAATTTCATTTATTAAATTTTTGGTGGCAGTTTGGCTTGAAAATTTTACTGAAACACAATCGGGACAGTCCATTTTTGGGAGACCAAATGGACTTATTTTTAAAACATTTTTACATCCCAAGTAAAATTTTGAATCTATTTTCCAAAACAATTTTAATTTTTAATATTGAGTATCAAACGAAACATTTATGGGCAAAATACTAACGGGGTGTCAAGCAAGTAGCTTAGGAACAAAGATGGGACAGCCAATTTTTGGATGCCTTACTGGAAATATTTTGCAAGCATATTTCATTGGTATATTCCCCTATTAATATATTTTACAACACAATTTTAATCACTCCATTCCGATATTATATGCAAATTTTATGACCAAAATATCGACTGACTATCACAAATCAGCATTCCTAAAACTATGTTTCCTAGAGTGCTCATTGGCTTATTTGACCCATCAATTCTTATTGGATTCAAAACCTATTTCTATTTTAGATAACTAGATGAATATAATTTCATATCCAATTGGAATCACATCAATCCTTTATCAAACGAAAAATTTAATCCTAAAACCGTGACTGTTGGTATAGTCCAAAATTCGAAAAAACACCTTGTCATGCAGGCTGTTACTGAGTGATTTGCAATATCATTACATAGAATTTTAAAAACATTTTTCTGAGCGAAATATACCTATTAATTTACTTTCATTTGGATTTTTAATCATTCAAATTGGACAAGGAACGAAGAAGATATGATCAGAACACCGTTGGTGAGTCTAGATGGACATTACTCTCCCGCAGGTATAAAATGGATTTTGCTTTGTTCATTTTTCTTTGGATTTGTTTTATAAGTAATTGCTTGTTGTTTTTTTTCATAAGCGTTGGGTGAAGAGAGACCAATCATCTCTCTTATTCCATCATCTCATGTTTTATTGCAGGCAAGTGTTAGGTTTTTGCAGGTCCTTGGAAGAAAAAGGTCAATACATGCACGAGTGACTCTTGAAGACTTTTTATCAATTTGAAAATGGATTGAGCACATAAAAAATGGACAGATTGATTTGAAAACCATATAGATACCAATGTTCCATAATTCAAGTCCCATTTCTACATGCCAAGAATCCTTTACCAATTGTTGCAAAAAAGAAACCTCATAAGAAGCCAATTGCACTATGGTAGATTCATTCACCCTCCTCATTTCAAAACCATAAAAAACCATTCATGTTAAAGTCCCATTTTTCACTACTTATGTAGTCAACCTTAACATTTTTATTTTCCATCACTACTACATCATGACTTCACATATACTTTCCACTTCTGAGTTTCATGTTGGTTCTATTTTTCACTATGATTCTTCAAAATCATTTATTTTGTACTTGTATTGGATGATGTGAAATTAATTAAGGTCCAACTTCCAATGGTCTTGTCCCATCGAATCCAACACATCATCTAGGATTGAGATTAGAGTTTTTTTTAGTGCCCTAGGATCTGCATGAATCAATGGTAGATTTCCTTGTTGTTAATCATGGGGATTCATCAATGCCTCTTGATTGACAAATATTGAAGGTGACTCGACTCCAGCACATTCATTCGTACCTCTCAATATGCACTAAGGTACTTTAGATTTCACTGTCATCAAAGGTGAGGTTCTTCACATTGGTAAGTAGCATACATTAATGGCCAGTAATCCAATGATTTATTTCCATGCTCGACTCCAGCACATTCATTAGCATGGTAATAATTGTACCTCATTTTGTAGCATTTGAAGATTATGTGACCTAATGGTTTCAACAGTGACTTGCAACATCATTTGTTTCATTATTTTTGCAATTCATTTCCATTTTCTTCCAGCAGTTAGTAGTCTTACATACAACCAGTACATCATTTCAAATCAGATTCAGTCTCAAATAGTTTCAACTCTTGGATACATCTCTCTTAGCACCAATTTGGCCTACATCAGCTCCAGTAGACATCAGTCCATCCATGCCAATCAAATATTCAACAGAGGTAAAACTTGAGGTAAAATAGCATGAGTTTTTATTTATTAAAGATTTAGGAATATGTCATGAAGAACCACTAAGAATTATCCATTTCTATTTTCTATATAGCATTTTATGTCCATCCATTTCCATCCTTTCCCACTCAATTCTAACACTTCATCATTCATGCACATCAAAATCAAGTCCTTCCCTACATCTCCTACATCCAAGTATGAAGAGATGCCTTGCTGTTGCGACACAAGAACCAACAGTGGATAGAAAATATATGTTGTTGTTTATCCACAAGAAAGAACAACCCAAGAATCATTCCACTCTACACATGCATGAGCCTACAAATTACTAGAAGAATAAAGTTGGTAAGAAAAGATGCTCTGCTGCCACATCGATACCAACAATAAGAAGAAATCAAGCAGTTGATACACATGCTATGGAAACTATTGGAACAAAGGAATAGGTTATCCACAAGAACCTATAGCACATGAAGTTGTTGTAGAAGCCTATGCTTCCATATAAAATAGAATACATGCAGAGGTATGAAATTATTCACATCTTGAAAGGATGCTATGAATATAATTCAAGTTGAGATTTATTGCACTATCATTAATAAGAAGGAAAATGCATTTTGAGCCTATATACATGTGGTGGGAATATATTTCATGTGGTGGCAATATATTTCTGACTATAGTATTTTTAGAAGCATGGAGCAGAGTCAATTGTAGAGGTCTGATCATATTAAATCATTGTCATTCTTATACCTACAGTGCTTAAAAGAAAATATTTCCCTCTTTAGCAATTTGTGGCAGCACTCTCTTGTACATTGAAATATTCAAATCCAATGAATTGCATGGGTAAGAGAAGTGTTTTGAAAGTGTCTAACATTTGGTTCAAGGTCTCATTTTGGAGCTTCAAACTTACAAGTACTTAGAACAGCCTTCATCTAGAACGATAAGTTCATATAAATCCAAATATTATGGGGGTAAGAATGGTAAGGGATGAGATTTATTTCCATGGATATGGGTATATGTCATAGTCCTCCATCCTTTTTCATTTGGAGAGTTCTTCTCATGGAGTTTCATTTTCCAAATGTCTTGGAAAATCAAATAAACAGAGGACTTTGATGCACATATTCTTGTTGGTCATAAAAGAAAAAAATCTCATTATGTTTTCCATAGCTCTTGCATTTACCAGATCCAATGTATTCTCTCTCAACAAATTGAAGAAGTTTCTTTGCCAAAGTTGTGAACTATTAATTTAATGATTGCATTATAGTAATGGCTTACAAAAACTAAGAGTTCATAATTTTATTGGAAATCAAATTAAATCTCACTTTGAAGATTGTTGAATGGGAATGTTTTGTCATACATTTTGGTTTGTCTCTTACCAACCATGAGCATCAACACAAATGAAGTGGTTTCATCCTATTACAATAGATCTCTAACAACTTTTCAAGATCTGATCTGAAGTTTACTCCAGCAATCCTGTAACAACCAATTGATCTCCATTTTATTTTCAGATTTGGGCACATGGTATTCTACATGATTCAGGCCTTTTGTTGTGCAACAAGAACATACTTCCATTTATCAACGTATCAAGAAAAGGATTAATTGTTCAGGCCTTTCATATGTCATTTCATGATTCATCATCTTGAAGATTCAGTTTGGGTAAGTATTGATGTGTAGATCAAAACTTGTTTTTTGCCTTAAAAAGTCTCATCACAACATAATTACACGATGTATCCTCAGTTTGGGGGAGATGGATATTTTTAACATATCTGAAAAACTCATCTCTTCCATGATGACATGTGACATATTCAGTTTGGGGGAGTGGTTTTTGGCATTCTTTGTGCATACTTGTTTTTACTCATTCATAGCCTACAAAAGTGCAGAAATTTACTTAAGGATATCTCACAAACCACGCATTGGATCCTCGTGAAACTTGGACAAGGAATGCATAACATCATGAAGAAAGAATATGGTAAGTTTCAACTCAATCCAATGCATGGTTTTCAAGAAAATGACCATCATCACCTACAACTATTTTGCCTATATATCGAGATTCGTGCATCAGATGAATTTGAGCTTTGGAGGGTAGAAGCATTATGGTAAGAGGAACATACTCACAAATTTTCAGAAATAAAAATTCTTCATAGATTTAGAGAAAATGGCCATCATCACCTACAACCAATTTTTATTTTTCTCAAAATTCGTGATGTGGGTATCTCTGATTTTTGGTGTGTAGGTGCATTGGACTAGTGAAAACCTTCCTAAAAATTTTTAGCCGAACCTAGTTCATTGTTTGGGAGAAAATAACTTCAGATGATTTTTGCTAAAAAGGTTGTGACTCCGCTAAATTTAGCGCTCTTTGGCTGTGACTCTGCCAAATTTAGCACTCTTTGAGCTGCGACTCCGCCAAATTCTTCGCTAAATGAGTTGCAACTCTACCAGGTTTATCCTATGTATAACTGCGACTCCACTAAAACATTGCCTATCCTTCTAATTTTTGCAGCTGCAACTCTGCTATATTTATCCTATGTACAGCTACAACTCCGTTAAAGCTTTGCATATCCTTCTACTTTTCATAGCTACAACTCCACTAGATTTATCCTATGTACAACTGCGACTCCGCTAAAACTTTTCCTATCCTTCTACTTTTCACAGCTGCAACTTCACTAGATTTATCCTATGTAGAACTAAGACTCTACTAAAACTTTGCTTATCCTTCTACTTGTCGCAGCTGCAACTCCCCTTGTGTAGTAAAATGAAAAGGAGCAAGTGAATGAGTTCTTCTAGTTGGATGCTACACAAGTATTGGGTTGCATAAGGGCATGCAACAAGTTCAGTTTGGGGGTGATGTTGGGCCACGGATTTGTCCATTTTTCCATCACTTATTGACATATATTTCATCCATTTTCTTCCCATTATCGCCCATTTATCATTCCATTTTCCATCTATTTGTTGTAACTATGCGTAAAACACCATACTACTTCCATTGATGCTTTAAGTGGTTAATAATGATTATTTTCCTTTATCTTTGATGAATTGAAAGCTATTATGCATAATTTTACTAATGATAGTTTATGGAGTGATTTTCTATATTAACAACAGCAACACTCATGGTTCAAGCCTCCAGCTCATGATCAAATGGACTTAACCAAAAATGCATGCCAATAAGAACACATGAATTTGTGTCTTGATTTGCAGGCCGATGGAAATGAATATCAAAAATATGGGACATGGATTTTGTGCCAAATGGCCTGATCACTAGTAGAAAATGAGAAATTAATGACTAAAAAAATGACTAAAATCAGGCTATAAACGACTATTTTTGAGTCGGTGACTAATAGTAGCAAATTACCACTATCTTATAGCTAGTCGTATTTCACTAGTCATTAATAGCTTGACTTAGTAGTCATTGATTTAGTCATTGATTTAGTCATTGATAGTCAATGATTTAGTCATTGTTTTAGTCATTGATAGTTAATGATTTAGTCATAGATTTAGTCATTGATTTAATCGCTAAGTTAGTCACTGATTTAGTCACTGATTTAGTCACTGATTGCAACCATTAATGACCAAATATATGACTAAATAAACTACTAGATGTTAACATATTAATGACTAAGCTAAATTCGACTAAGATACAGGAAATTAGCTACTAATAGTCGTATATATGTGAATTTAGTCATTTTTGTAGTCACAAATTTATGATAAGGCACGGAGGAATCGAACCACCAACCTCCTACCTATAATTAGGCAGGCGCTCTACCATTGAGCTAGCACCCTTTAAGAAGTTGTTATTGCTTGACAATGATGATATTCAAACAAATTTATGATAGATATCAATCTACAAACTACATAATTATTACTATTACAACTTACTAGTAACTAGTATTTATGAAAGTAGTCATTTACGCAGTGGAGAATTGTAAATAAGAAGGAGCTGCGTTGGATGATTTCGCAAATCTCGACGTTTCGATCCCTACTATGGGATCATCATTAGGAGACAACTAAAGTGTGAGTTAAAAGACCAAGAAGCCCGTCAGTGTTTATAGTTAGTGTGAAGCATAATAGGTTTTAGGTTTTCAAGTCGGTTTTAAGTATTAAAATTTTTTAATTATTTTATTTTTAATTTTTAGAAATCATTATTATGAAAATATTATAATAAGGTTTAAATATCTAAATTCAAGCGCTTTGGGAACTTCTCCAAAATCCCTCCAGACACATCATTAGCATCATTGACTTTAGGCATTTGCGTAGTGCATCTTTGCATTCTCTTATGCCTGGGGGGTTAGCAAATTTTATAGACATTATCAGATAAGCATAAAATTTCAATCATCTGAGTAAAACTAGGCCACTGTCAAAGCAGATCGGGAGAAAAACAGACTCTTCTTGTACTGTAACGAAATATGAAGCCAATTATGCAAACATGCTTGAAATTTTTTAAGATTTAGACAGGTAAACTTAAACCTGTCTGCAGCACAAGATCAATTCATGCCTAGCCATTAAAATGTAAAAGCAGATAGGAAAAATTCAAAACTCACATAAAAATGATGAATTCAAAATGTATCTCTGACTTGTATTCAGGATATAAAGTTGATTCATGATATAAAGTTGCTAATCCCTTGAATCTTGTAGCATTTACAAATAAAATCACAAATTATAATAGGTCAACGACCATTCTATCAATTGTTACAAATTATAATAGGTCAACGGCCATTCTATCAATTGTTACTTATCAGCAAATTATCTTTCAGCTACTATATACAAGTAAATAGAAAACTTATCATATATTTAGGCTCTTGGAAAAGTATTGTAATAGTACATCTTTTGAGCAAACAGCTATTAAGTTTTAACTTTTTTAGAGCACTTTTGCAATGCAGATAAAACCTCTTGTGCAACCAACAAAGGACATAATGAATGTAAAAGATGTTCATTACCAATGGCATGAGTTATTCCCAAATGGTAATGGATTGGAAGTTTACAATTTTTTCCATTATAGCTATACGTGTTTTATATTTATGCTTTAGTTCTCATCTTCTACTAGATCATTATTAAAAGATTGTTTCCCTTGCAGTACCAGGAAACATGGGTGCAGTTATATCTCTCTGGGCTCCTGTCATATTGGTACGTGATATTCAATGCATTGCACTGCTTCAAAATATTATAGAATTTATTCCCTTTGGATAAAATTACTACCCTCTAAAACTGGTTAGTAGCTGTAATAGTCGCAGGTTTGCAGAAAGGGAAGTATAAAATCTTTTCATTTGTACAAAACTTCTACTCCAGAGGGGGCATGTATTAAACATACCATTCTATAGCAAAATTCTATTATAGATCAATTCTGTTCTTTCTGAAATATAATCTAGTATCATAAGAATCTAGGTAGGATTGAAGATTTCAGCAATAATTTGTGCTTCCGTTACAGATCTACTTCATGGATACCCAGATATGGTATGCAATATTCTCTACATTATCTGGTGGTATTTCTGGTGCTGTTCGACGACTGGGAGAGGTATGGGAACTTGCTTAATATATATATATATATATATATACTCTTGGATGACTATTACTAGCACATATTTTGAACATCTTGTTTTGGCAAGTAAGAAGTTTTACATTAACAGAATATATATAGATAATACAAAATGTGAGGAGCCTAGTTTTGCTTTCCACTGTAGAGTTTAAAATAGATGGCGCAATGATATCAGAGCATTAGAGGTGGCCATTACTGAAGATTAAAATCTGTTTATACTAGGTTGGAGTATATAAATTTTAAACTAGGTGTTAACACCCAAAAATGGTTAACTACCTCATCTACCCCATTACATGGCTCATTTGTCCACTTTCCTACCATATCTCCATCAAAAACCCATAAAACCATCTAAAAGGTCACCAAAAAATCTTAAAATGCCTCCAAAAGGCTATAAAATTCTTTTTTCCTCCAAAAATATCCAAAAAGGAATAAAAAATATAAAATAATGAGGAAAAAAGAAGAAACCCTAATAGCTGAAACCCTAAAACAGCTAAAACCCTAAAAAGCTGACCTAAACATGGTTTTATAAATAAGGGATGGAGACCCATTATTCCATATCCATTATCATAAGCATCCTGCCTCTGCCGAAATTATTCTCGAAACCCTAGCTTACCATCAAGCTACTTTCACCATTGAGAACTCTTTTGGCCCATTTCCACCACCGGAGAAGGAGAAGAAGCAGCTTGGAGCTCGAAGCCACCGACATCGGACCAGCGCAACGGACTCCACCAACCTCCTCATTGGAGGTAACATCAATAAAAATCATTATTCATTCCTTTACAGTTTCTGCTCTATATTATTTACTTTTCGCCGTATTGTTTTATGTTAGTTGCTTTTTACTGCTTTAGCTTCAAAAACGTATTTAGATTAGTCTTTGTTTCAGTTTATCTTTATTTAATTCATACACATCATTGAACTACTACTAAGGATTCCAGATTCCTTAGTAGGTGCTCATTAGCACAAGCTAGGGTGAAAACCCTAGCTACACTAGGATACCCTCTATTCTATTAAAACACCTCTTGCCGAAGACCAAAACTTAGTACATTTGTTAACAAAAACCCTGGAAAAAAGGAAAGCCAAAAAGGACATTATGAAAAGAGTTGTTGCGTACTTTTAAACCATGATGAACTCCTTCATCTCCTGAGTCCTCTCTTATTTGGCTCCCTACTTCATTCCCCCACTTCAAATTTCATTTTAACTCCAAGCAATTAAGCAGGAGATCAATGGCATGTTTGATGATGTTTAACTTCTATTCAAGGTTATCCACAATTTGGGCCAGGGTCTTGTTGTTTTGATAGTTAACAATAAGTAGAGTGTGGGCACTTTTGAAACTGCTACTTCCTCTGGACGTTTCCAACTGTTTGGCTCTGATAATTCCAATTGAGAGAGGCTTAGAAGTTCGTTGTGTCCTTGCATGTTGGTGGCATGATTAATGTTCCATGCCACAACATCAACGATTGAAGTGAGACGTCCTTTTCCAACATGGCAGAGAATGATCAAATAGATCATTTGATTAATCTTTTCTATCATTTGATTTGGACATCTAGGCAACCTTTCCTCAAGACGAAGCAAGGGCGACCAAGATAAAAAGGAGGCAGCACTTGACGTAGAACGAAATGACAGCTTACCACAATCTAACAACCTCACGAGTTAGAACCTTACTCTGCTCTAATATGCATACAAATGCAGCACTGCTGGAAGCAACAGAAAGCACATGCATGCAATTACACACAACTGGAAAAAATAAACATGCATAATTATTTTTATTAACTGCAACTAATTTACATAGTGCATATGCAGCCTCTGAACCTCTTTCCATTACAATAATCACAACAGGGCTTTCAGGGGCTTCTGCTTTTACAGCCACGGAACTTGCCAGAATTGCAATGCTGAATGACCTTTTCACAAAACATAGAACACCCACTGGTTTCAATCTCGATTGGGTTTACAACATGCAGAACCAAAATTCACTTGACAACTAGAATTCTTCTTTGCTGGTCTACTATAGCTCCTTTCTTTCTTCATCTTCTTCTCTGCTGGTAATTTTTGAGATGATGGTTTTCTTTGTCTAGAGCTGCAGGATTTTGTTCTACATCATGAATCTGCTGCAAGTTTTTGTCTCTTTTTCCCGAGATCTCCATCTTCTTGGATTTCTCTATCACTCTATCATCTTCTTTTTCTCACCATGATTCTTCCCAGCAAACCAATTGCTGTAATTGTGTCGTCTTTGATTCAAGAGCTATGGGATTTTCCGTCCTCTACAAGTTATGAAGGGTGACCCCCTTCATATAGCATCATTGTGGATGGCCCAGGCACCCTCTTGACTATTCTTCTGGACATCATTTCATTCAGAGTTTCTTTCATTTGGCATCGGATGCTAGGAGAAATGGATCTAGTGGACCATGACACACCAACAACACCATCACGTTTTGGGTTCCATTACATATTGACAGACAATTTTCCCTTTTAGTAGAACTATATATATGAGATAATACAGCATTCCTTCACAATTTAAATCCCTGCTTAGCTTCTTCTACATATACAAAAATGGATTATGCATATCATAGGTTTTTATGACTCAACATGCTCCTTTCAAACCAACGCTTTTGAAGCCATTACAAGGCATTCATTTCATCCTGTCTATTATGCTGCCTAGTTTGTGAACAAGAACCTAAGATCATCTTCTATTAACCTTCTCAAAGCCTCTGAAGAACCTCCTACAGTGCTGAATTTCAAAGCAGTAGAAACATGAGAATTTATTTAGTGTTGTAATCCCTCAGATCACATAAGGTTACCACTAATACATAAAATATACAGAAATATACATAGATGCAAGAGATAAGAACTGATAACAAGAACAGATTATATTATTCTCAATAGATCATACAAAGCCAAGAACTGAACTGTGTTCTTGTGTGGCTCAACAGCCTAATATACATGTTTACAAACAGTTACAATCATAACTACCTGTCGGTTCACCGAACCGACACGACTATTAGTTAACAGACTAACTACTGTGTTTACTCAGCCGACCGACGTAGTCGGTCTCTCGACTTAGTTGGCTGATCGATTAAGTCAGTCTTCGTTCAAGTCGACTTATGTTGACTTGCTCCTTCTACATCTCCCCCACAAACAAAACATTTCTTCGTCCCAAAGAAAGAGGGAGGTAAAAACAAAATAGACTAGAAGTACAAGAATTAGATTTGCAAAAAGGAGACTGCTACTGAGGTGGGCTGTGCAAGCGAATAGTTGGTCTTCTCTGTACACAGACTTCGACTATTGCTGGTGCTGTGATGGTAAGCTAGTGTTGAAAGTCCGTCCATCTCTG